>PVLA01009664.1:0-72383 GCA_004027455.1 Hydrochoerus hydrochaeris | reverse complement strand
GGGTTGCTGGTTAAAATTTTTTCCCACTCTGTGGGTTTTCTTTTCACTCTGTTGGTGATTTCCTTTGAAGTGCAGAAACTTTTCAATAATGTGAGATCCCACTTGTTGATACTTTGAATTGTTTCCTGTGCAGTTTGCATTTTGTTCATGAATTCTCTGCCTACCCCTGTGTCTCCAAGACTTCTACCTACCTTGTCTTCCAGTAGATTTAGTGTTTCTGTTTTAATATTGAGGTCTTTGATCCATTTCAACTTTAGTTTTGTGCATGGTGATAGGCATGGATCTAGTTTCAGTCTTCGGCACGTAGAGAGCCAATTTTTCCAACACCATTTATTAAAGAGACTATCCTTCTTCCAGTGGACATATTTAGCCCCTTTGTCAAATATCAGGTGGCTGAGTGTCTTTGCAGTTGTGTTTGCATCTGCTAATCTGTTACATTGATCCTCAGGTCTATTTCTTTGTCAGTACCAAGCTGATTTGACCACTGTGGCTTTATAGTACTGTTTCAAGTCAGGAATTAGATGCCTCCCACCTTGCTTTTGTTGCCTAGAATTGCCTTTGCTATTCTAGGTTTCTTCTGTTTCCAAATGAATTTTAGGAGTGTTTTCTCTATATCTGTGAGGTATGTCAATGGTATTTTGATTGGGTTTGCATTAAATCTGTGTAACAGTTTTGGGAGTATAGCCATTTTCACAATGTTGGTTCTTCCTAACCAAGAGCAAGGAATATCCTTCTATTGTCTAATATCTTCTTCAATCTCCTTTTTCAGTGTAGTATAATTTTCAGCATATAGGTCTTTTACATTTTTAGTTAGGTCAATTCCTAAGCATTTCATTTTTTTTACGTGTTATTGTAAAGGGCAATATTTCCATAATTTCTCTCTCAGTGAGTTTTTGTTTGTGTACAGGAATGCTACTGATTTCTGAGCATTGACTTTGTATCCAGCTACACTGCTGAACTTGTTTATTACCTCTAGCCATCTTTTAATGGTTTTTTTTGGGTCTTCTATACAGAGTATCATGTCATCTGCAAATAGCGATAATTTAACTTCTTCCTTTCCTATCTTGACTCCTTTTATTTCTCTCTCTTGTCTGATTGCCCTGGCTAGTGTTTCTAGAACTATGTTGAAAAGGAGTGGTGAGAGTGGACATCCTTGTCTTGTTCCTGATTTTAAAGTGAAAGCTTTCAGTTTTTGTCCCTTTAGTATAATGTTGGCTGTTGATTTGTCATACATGGCCTTTACAAGGTTGAGGTAGGCACTGTGTATTCCAAGTTTCTGAAGGGTTTTTATCATGAACATGTGTTGGACTTTGTTGAAAGCTTTTTCTGCATCTATTGAGATGACCATGTGGTTTTTACTTTTGGCTCTGTTGATGTGGTGTTTTACATTTATTGATTTTCATATGTTAAACCATCCCTGCATTCCTGGAATGAACCCCACTTGGTCATGATGTATAATCTTCTTGATTTGCTACATTCTATTTGACAGTGTTTTATTGAGAATCTTTGCATAAATGTTCATTAGTGAGATTGGCCTATAGTTCTCTTTTTTGGTTGGATCTTTCTCTGGTTTTGGTATCAGAGTAATACTTGCCTCCAGAAATGATTTATGGAAGATTGCTTTTTTTCTCAATTTCATTGAAGAGTTTAAGGAGTACTGGCATCAAATCTTCTCTAAATTTCTTGTAGAATTCAGCTGTGAATCCTTCCAGACCTGGGCTTTTCTTTGTTGGTAAGTTTTTAATTATATTTTCCATTTCAATAGCTGATATTGTGGTGTTCAGAATTGCTATATCTTCTTGGTTGAGCTTTGGTAGTTCATATGTTTCTAGAAATCTGTCCATTTGCTCTGTGTTTTCCACTCTATGTGAGTGGAGATTTTCAAAGTAGGTATTCATGATCTTTTGAATTTCCATGGGATCTGTAGTAATTTCTCCCTTTTCAGTTCTTATTGCATGAATTTGGGTTTTTTTTCTCTTGTTAAGGTTAGCTAGGTGTTTTTCACTTTTGTTTATTCTCTCAAAAAACAGTTTTTTGATTCATTAATTCTTTGTATTTTTTTTTTTTTAGTTTCAATTGCATTGATTTCTGCTCTAATCTTTACAATTTCCTCTCTTCTATGAGCTTTGGGTTTAGCTTGCTCTTCTTTTTCTAGATGCTTGAGATGGAACATTAGGTTGTTTATTTGTGCTCATTCTGTTTTCTTGATATGACAGTTTATTGCTATATATTTCCCTCTTAAGACTGCTTTCATTGCATTCCACAGATTATAGTATGTTGTTTCTATATTTTCACTGAATTGTAGGTATTGTTTTATTTCTTCTTTAATTTCATCTGTAGCCCACTGGTTGTTCAAAAGGCTGTTATTTAATTTCCATGTATTTATATAGGTTTTACAATTTCTTTTGCCATTAATTTCCAATTTCAGTGCACTATGGTCAGATACTATGCATGGTATGATTTCAATACCTTGGCATTTATTTAAGAATGTTTTATGGGATAATATATGGTCTACTTTGGAGAATGTCCCATGTGCAGCTGAGAAGAATGTGTATTTTGATGTGGTTGGGTGGAACACTTTGTAAGCGTCTGTTAAGTCCAATTGCTCACAGGTATGTTTCAGTTCTGTTATTTCTTTGCTGACTTTTTGTCTAGTTGATCTATCTCTTTGTGACAATGGGCTTAAGATCTCCTGTTATAATTGTGTTCTTGTGTATTTGGTTTTTCATGTCCATTAGTATCTGTCTTATATAGTTGGGTGCTCCTCTATTTGGCACATATATATTTATAACTGTTAGTTCTTCCTGTTGAATTTTACCACTAACAAGTATGTAGTGACCTTCTGTATCTCTTTTAATCATTTTAGGTTTGAAGTTCACGTTGTCTGCAAATAGAAGAGCTACCCCTGCTTTTTTCTGGGTTCCTGTTGCATTGAATACTGTTTTCCATCCTTTGACTTTTACTCTATGAGTTTCCTTTTGGGTCAGATGTGTTTCTTGTATACAGCATATTGTGGGGTCCTGTTTCTTGATCCATTCTGTCAATCTATTTCTGTTTATAGGTGAATTGAGGCCATTTGTATTTATGGAAGGCATTGATATGTACTGGCTCGACTTTGCCATGTTCTGTTCCAGTTGTTTCTTTCTGCTTTTCCTCTTATTTAATTGCTTATCCTACCTGGTGGTTTCTTTCTGTTGTTGATTTGGGGATTGTGGTCATTTTTCTCTCTGTCTAGTATGTCTTTCAGTACTCTTTCTAGGGTTGGTTTAGTGGACATGAATTTCTTCAGTTGTTCTTTGTCAAGGAAGTATCTTGTTTCTCCATTAAATTTGAATGAAAGTTTTGCTGGGTACATCAGTCTGGGTTGAAGATTGTTTTCTTTCAGGGCTTGAAATACCTCACTCAAAGCTGTTTTTGACTTGAGGGTTCATGTTGAAAAGTCTGTGGTGATTCTAATGGGCTTTCCTTGATAGGTGAGTTGTGTCTTTTCTCTCACAGTTTTTAATATTCTGTTTTTATGCAGTAAGTCTGACACCTTAATTATTATGTGTCTGAGTGTGAATTTATGTTGATTTTGACTGTTTGGTGTTCTGTATGCCTCACTTTTTTGCATATCAGATTCTTTCCCCATATTTGGGAAATTTTCTGCTGTTATTTCTGTAAGTACTTTATGTATGTCATTTGCCTGCACTCCTGTATCTTTGCTAATGCCAATTATTCTTATATTGTTGCTCTTGGAGTCATCATGAAGCTTCTGGATTGTCATTTCATGCTGCTTTGTTATTCTTAAAAGTTCTGTCCTTTCCTAAGCACTAACTGTAATCCTATCCTCAGGGTCTGAAATCCTATCCTCAGCTCCCTTTAGGCGGTTTTGCACGCTTTCAATAGAATTTTTTATTTCTTGGATATCTCTTTGAGTTTGTTTCATGAATTCTGCTTGTTTTCTATATTGTTCATTCAAAGTTTCAATCAGTTTCCCATGCTCATGTACTTTTTTTCCCAGTTCTTTTTTAAATTTTATTTAAAGAAAGAAAAAAAAGCAAAACAGAAAAATGGGTAGAAACAATACAGAATCTCAGAACAAAAATCAGTAAGAAATCACTAGTTGATAAATTACATACTGTCTTCTTAGACCTAGTTGTTAAAAGTTACAAAATTAAAGCATACACAGTGTACATTGAAACAGTGATACTGCAAAGAAGTTCAATGATCCAGCAACAACTTAGCAACATGGTTAGCAATCCTACACACTCAAACCTACATGCAGCCATATCCTCTAGAGCATTTTCTTTTCTTCTTTTTACTTTTTAAGTCCATTATCTGCTTAGTTATATCCTGTTTCAGGTTGCTCAGTACCTTACTGACTTGTTTTGTTGTTGCTATACACTTTTAATCACCTTATATAATTCTGTTGCCTTGTTTTTGAGTTTGTACTCATCCATGATCCATGGATCAGCTTTGGTGGAGTTGGGAGATTTTTGGAGGTATTTTGTTACTTTCTTATCTACTTTTTTTTTTGAAGGTAGCAAAATATAGCAGAACAAGTCTGAACAAACCCATGTGACCACACTGCAATAAAACTACCACAGAACATCAGAGTAGGTCACCAGAACACAAGCAATGGGCTCAATAGTACAGCCCATTTTGTTCACATTAGCTGTTCTTTCAATCAAATAGAGGAAAATGGAAGGAAATATCAAACTTTTAAAAACAGAATATTGAATAAAGCAGTACCATTAATCAAAACTGAGCAAAACAGTGATAAAAATATTTGCCTTCAAAGAGATGGCAGAAGGAAATCCTCCTTACTTGCCACTCTGTATACATTCATCCTCCAAAGAGATACTCAGACCACCGGTGCCTACTTGCTAACAGAGGGATCGGGGGAGATGGATCAATATTTGATTCTTAGCTCACACAATGGCAAGGCCTTAGTTGCTTACCAGGTCGGCCAGCAGGCTGCCTTATCTCCCAGTGCCCAAAGTTCCAACATGATGCAGAGCTTAGGAGTTGCTGATAGTTCTTTCCCTGGCATGCCAGTGATTTGCCAGACCACCAGCTGCTCACCAGGGCAGCAAGTAGGCCACCTGATCTCCAGTGCCCAAAGTTTCGACATGATGCAGAGCCTAGGAGTCTCTGACAGTTCTTGCACTGGTGTGCCAGTGGTTTTGATCAGTAATTGAAATTGGAGTCACCATGGAGTTTTTAGTACCTGCCCCCATGCTCAATGATCCTCTCTTTTGCAGAAGCCAAAGGGACTCTGAATGGGGAGGTGGTAACCTGGATGAGGTCAGGGACACAGTCTTCCTAGGAATATGGAGTGACATCACCTCCTGTGTTGGCAGGGAGAGGCCCCTCCTGTTCTTCCAGTGGCCTTTCTGGCCATCACCTCTCTTACCACAGGAGACTGAAAACCTGAGCCAGTGTTTAAGGGCAGTTGTATCCTTTGGTCACATCGGAGCTCCTATAACAACTGCACAGTGGGTTCAGCAACCAGCCAGACCTTTCCATCAGTAGCAGTGGTGCTGACACACAATAGTGGACACAACTGAAGGGAGAGGGGTTTATTCTAACTCCCAATTTCAGCAGGTTCTGTCCATGTTTGGATGTCTCCAAGACAGAAATGCATTATCAAAGAGCAAGGCAGAGGAAAAGTGCTGACCTCATGGTGACTAGGCAGGAGAAGAAGAATGCAAGAACTGGCTGTGTGTATATACCCTGCCAAGTCATGCCCTTGAGACACTTGCAGCCCCCATGCCTGAACATGAGACTTCTGTTTTAAATTTTCCATCTGAACTATCGCATTTCCCCCAAAGCCAACAGAAGTCTCTGTGTATAGCATATTTGGTCTCTTTATAAGAGCTAGTTGCTGAAGATTTGACAGATAAAATGGGGCTTCAAAGCCCAAGGCCAGAGTAGACCAACTCTTAGCTGTGAGTTCCTGTTAAAATAAAAAAGAAAGAGAAAATCAGATGGGGTAAATGTTCTTGTTGCAAGGGAAGAATAAGGTGACAGAAAGGAGTGGAACCAGGACAAGACTGAATGCGCACAGTGCACACACTAAATCATGTAGCTTCACGTCTGGCATCTGGAGCAGTGTGGGGTCAGGTGTGGTCTCTAGAGCACTTGGGCAACCCCATTCCTGTGTCCTTCCTGGCTGCAGCACCACTGGCCTCTCTGTGCAGCTGCCATCAGTAACCACCTGCAGCTTTCCTGAGCAGGCAATCCAGGTCCCTAGCATCTTCAATCGCCTGGCGTCTCCACTACACTTTTGGCCTCACTCTCACAGCTTCATGGATGTACCTATCACAGATGCCTTTCTTGCTTCCTGGACTTTCTTCTGCATGCCTCTGCCCACAACTCTTCCACATCTTTCATGCCAAAGAAAACAGCTCCATGCAGACAAATGCCACTCTGCAGTTAGTGTAAGAAGCAGCCAGGTGTCCTTCTATGATGGCTGCAGATTTCCTGTATGAGTAGACTGCAGCAGATACTTTCCTATGTAGCCCTGGATGAACAGGACACTCTGGGGTTTCTCCAATCAAAGCAGAGACACTCAATCTTGTTTACCCTCATAAACCCTTAAACCCAGGAAGGGTGGAATTTGGTCAGTTCCTGAGCTGCCTTCATGCCATCTTTCTTAAAGAAGTGATGCAAAGTTCTAGGCTTCTCCTCTGTGTTAATCTTTTCAGCAACCATGCTCTCCTGTGAGGCTACTCTATTTCTTGTGAAACAGCACACTTTTCAAATCCTTCAATTCCATCTTTTGCCTCTGATTTTCACTGTATATCTGGCTAAAAATAGACAGCATTGAAGTGGGTTCGTAAACAACAATATAGGAATCCCAGCAACCATATTGATAAACTTGGAATTTAATTAACTGAGCTCAGGACCACTCATATACAGACCACTCTGGTTCAGGGTCCAAACAAGTGGCCCTGAACTGGAAAGTTACAGAGTTTTTGAAACAGAGAATCACAAAAGACATACTGTTGGAAATAATTTAGCTACAATCTTTCATTAATTTTCAGTTGACACCTGTATCCTGCTTCTTTTGTTGAGCAGGTTAATTTTCTCCTGTGGGTACAGCTCATTCTGCTTTTCTCATGGGACTTATACCCTCAGTAATTTTCCATTTTTCTGAGTCAAATACAGGGCACTAGTTAAATGCAAGGCTCAAGATGGTGTCAGTTATGCCAAGCTACAACAAGCATTACTCACGCCACAGCCTGAACATGGTGCTCATTAAGAGTCTTCTCCATCTATTATTTAGGATGCCACATGGAAACTTGACCTCATATAATATTGTAGAACATGGACAAAATGGAGACAGCTTCTTTGCTAGAATCCAACATGCATAACCTTTAGGCCTCTCACCAAGAGTCATAATTCCCATGTGAAATATCACCAGCCTGGCCTTTACTGTCTATGATTCATTTTATTTTATTGGGAATAAAACAGAACAATAAAATGAAACAAAACAGTGACAAGAAAGTAGGAAATGTACAATAGTTACTATAAATTTTAAACCTTGTCCAACTGGCCTCTTCCAAGCTTTCCAAATTCTTCTGGCAAACCATACCCAAAAGCTTTTAACCACATGTACAGATACAGCAATGTACAGATATAGCAATGAAAGCCCTTCTGTGAAATTTCCATATTAATCAGCTTCTACTAACTAGGATAAAATTTCTAACATCTATAATCCAAAGGAGCAGTGTTTATTTTGGTGCATTGTTTCACAGTCCATGCTCAGCTGTCTCTAAGGGGAAATAGCGAAGTGAAAAAGCTTGGCAGGGGAAGCCTCTTCTTCCCAGGGAAGCCAGCAAGCAGTGAGGGAAAGAGTAGCCAGGGACAGGAATGCACCCTTCCAGGTCTTGCACACGGTGACCTCCTCCAATCAGACCGCACCTCCACATGTGAGAATTTGGGTCACATTTGAGGCCTGAACTATAACACCAGACTGCTCCTACCTACCCCTCCCAATCCGCACACCTCCATTTTCCTCTGCACATCACTCTGACCAGGAAACTGGAACCGCTGCCATCTTGGGGTCTCCAGAGATGATTCTGCAGGATACTGGTCAAGACTGTGAGGTCTACAATGAACAGTACAGTAGCAAGAATGTAAAGGAGACATGCTCTATTTCATCAATAAGGAAGGTTATGATATGCATAATTTCAAGAAAGTGATGGACACCACAGTTGACATTTAAAGGTATCTACATACTGAGTGTTGATCTGCACCAAAACACACAATTTTCTATATCAGGGAGGCAAGTGAACCTAAGAATATATAGTAATGCTTCTGTAAAACTTCAAATGGGAGAAATTAAGTCAGTAAAATGTCCCACTGAATTAAAAGTCACATCTTTCTCCTTGAGAACACCAATCACCTGGAACTCTGCATTGTGTTTCAGCATCTAGAACAAAGGAAATGGACATGTACCAAAGAATTAAACACTCTATTAATGAAAATGATTAGCTGTTCCTCAGTACTTAGTTAAATTTTATTTATTAATTAATAATAAATGGATCCCTGGGTGGTTAGAACATTAATCAGAGGGATATTTATTAGTAGTAAGTGAGTATTCACTGGTCAATTTGTCACCAGCGCTATGGGCACCCAGCTTGACAGGACTGCAGCCACCTAGCGCTGTAACCACTAAGGTTGCTGAGGCCCCTTGGTCTGCTTTCCCTGCATGGTTCTCAGCGCACTGTGTTATATGTGACACCCCTGGGGAGGTATCTGGAGCTCTGTGACCAAACCCTGGCACCATCAGCGCAGGAATTTGCTGGCGTCTTCGTTATTATCTAGAGGTACCTCAGCACATTGATGGTTTGGGTGAAGTCTCTCTTGTCCTGAGCACTACAGGAGCCTCCTCTCTCTGATGCAAAGCTGTGGATCCACTGGTCCTGCTGCTGCCCAGGACCCTGCTTCTTTCAGTCGGTCCCCGGGGAACTGCACTCTGCAATCCCGGCTCTGCCTGCCTCTTTCTTTGGTTTCACTGCATCTTGTAACAGGATCTCATAAAGTGAGACAGGATTTTTACAGAATAATGCTTAATTTAAACATAAGAATGAATAAATATTAAATGAAAACATGCCAGTGGGGGGACCTGCTGAAGATCATCACTAGAGTAAAAGACAAGGTGTCCTTTAAAAGTAGAGAAAGATAATATAGCTGTGACTGGGTCAGGGATATAGCTCAGTGCCATAAGCACCTGCCTGGTAAGCGCAGGATCCTGAGTTCAGGATCTAAATGAAAAAATCAAGAGAGAAAGGAAGAGAGAAAGCAACCAATCTGTGACTCACTATCTTCTACTTGGAGAAGGCATAGCTGGGTGGTGAGGTTCATAACCCTGCACACCCCACTGGGTGAGGGAGAAAGAAGGGACCTGAGAGTTCTCAGCAGTGAGAGGATGTGAGGGTGGGCATCCACCCTGTCTCTGTTTCAACACACAGTTTTTTAGAGGAAGCAAAACAGCTATTTCTCAACACACCAGCATCCTCAGTGGTTGCAAACATAATGCACGATTTCTTTTTTCTTGAGAAAAAATTTCTGCTGTCATTGATCCTAGTTGTACACATTAGGCCTTTTTCAGCTGTGTCATGGAGTAGATGGAGCCCGATGCCAAAGGGTCAGGAGCAGACTCCTTATACCAAGGAGCTTCTTCTCCCTGAACTCAGGAGTTGTGACTGGCTCCATGTTGTCCTAGTCCTGAGACCCTGTGTGGACTGATTGTGCAAGCCAATGTGTGAAGGCACCTTGGTGTGACCCTCCAAGTGGCTGCAGTTCACAGCTGGTGTTAGTGAGTGAGGTGACCGAGGGCTGTTGGAAGAGAAGGGGATTCTGGACAGGATTTGGAGCTATTTAGATCCTGGGATCTCTGGAGATGCTGCTGCAGGATTTTGATCACAATATTGAGGTCATTGGATAATTCCAAGGACAGAGCCCTGTCCAGTGCCTGGTGATGAGATTCTGGGCTTGCATTCCTGGCTGGAACACCTCTTCAGTGATACTGTCCTTCTCTCCTCCTGATTGATGATTGTTTGATTTGGTTGTTAGGGTAATTTTATTCCTACCAAGTTTCTCCTTGGTAAGATCTTCATTTGCTTTTCATAAAGAATAACTGATTTGTAGCAAGTACCTTGAGTCAGTGTAATACCATGATCCTCACTTACTAATTTTAAGACCACTGGTGTTATAGTGATCTTGGGTTCTATCAAACATAACAGCAATTTTGGATTTAGCAGTGATGCAGGTAACTTCACTATGCCAACAGCCCCAGAGGAGTCCAGCACCCCAAAGTCTGAGTCCCCAGTCTGAGTTAGGGGAGTTATTACATGGAGTTTCTGGCAGGAAAGGGAGAGTTGGCAGAGACTATCACTCAAAGGTGACAGGTTTACCACTTTGAACATCTGGTTGACCTCTGCTGGCCAGGCAGTCATGTAACAAGGGGCTGTGAAGCAGTTTGTACAACAAGGGAAGATGGTGTGTGTGTGGAGGGGTGCAGTTCCATACAGAAACTGCTTCAATCTTGGGTAAAAAGATAGGATAAAGTAAAAACATAATTACAGCTGGTAGGTGGGGCTTAGTCTGGGTTAAGCCCTTGGAGATGGAGGTCTTTGGGTTATCAGTTTTTCTGGCTGACACTTATATTATAGGAAAAGCTTTGCCTATCCCTAGATGCAGTCCTTTGCATATAAACAACTTGCTCTTCATGTCCTTTTGCTTTCAAATCTCTGTGGAATATGGTTGGTCCTTCCCAGGATCCCATCTGCAATGATACACAAAAATATCTCAGATTTCTCCTTTCTTTCATTCTGATAAAAATATCCAATTTTCTCTAGCACTGGTTTTTCTTAGTGTTAGTAGCTTGTTCCTTTCACTAACCAGTACATCCTGGAATTCCTCCAGACAAAGGCAGTGTTTTTACAGAGACAAGTTCTTCCCTGTGGAGCATGAATTTAATTCATTCCTTCGATTTTTGATGTCATTTCAGGGCTTCTCTCCAAATGGTTCATAAGTAAAAACAGTGTTTCTACTAATAATCTTTGGGGTATGGATTTTTATATTGTGAAAGGTTCCTTTTCAGTTCTTTGAATATATACTTTTGAAAAAATGATACATACACATTCTATTTTGGTGGATATTGACTTTTCCCCCCTCAGTATGGATTTTCCAATGTTGCATTACTATCAGCAGCACCAAGACATACCTGACTATACTAATAATTACTTAAGTTGGTGGGTAAACAATGTCCTGATTTTATCAAAAAGGATGAGGCTGAATTTTGTTGATATTTAATTTTGCACTTGTCCTTGATATAAGTAAATGTAAACTTTCATAGGCAAAAGTACCCTTTTAAGCCATTCTATTAATTACAGTTCATATAGTTTGCCATTTGTCATTTTCCTAATAATTGACATTGATGAATATATGTGTTATGGATGAATGTTAATTTCATGTGTACTATATAATTATAAAATGATATATGCCATTATATATTTTAAAATTGGAGTCTAATTAATGTTAATTACATATAATTTCATAAGCATTGTATAATTTCTAATTGTGACACTTTTTGTGTCTTCTTTTTTATGTTTGTACAATGTGAGTTTATGTCTATTTTATGTTGCCCAATTTACTATATTTTCTTGATACCTTATTATTTTTTCTAATGACAGTTTCAAAGTCACTTTTTATGCCAATGTTATAATAGACTTCACTATATTCAAACTATTTGTATTTGTGCAACTGATTCATTTAAAGTTTAATCTTATGGACTGTAAGAAACTTTTTGAATTTTAAATAGCTATTGTCTACTGAAAGCTATTACTGAAAAATGAAAACCCATTAAATTTATTTAAATTTAATTTTAATATGATTATGGATAACCATTAAATTTAATTTTACATATGATTATGGATAACCATTAGATATATACTGATATGTTTACATGATGTGATGGTGAGATCAGTATAATTAATAAGTAGGAATCCTGAAATATGAAATAATAAGGAAAGCAATACAAGTAAACCCTTCTCCTTGGCAGGATTCCTGGTGGACTCTTCAAGAGCTGACAAGTTAGGTCAGGAAGCATTTTGGCCAGTGCCCTTCTATTTCCTTGGTCTTTCAGAAATACTTTCATGTCTCTTCCTGTACTGAACCCAGCTATGTCCACTTCTGGCCATCTCATCTGCACTCTCTGCTGTCCCTGACCACACAGGGGAAGATTCAAGCAGGTCACCAACACCTGTTTGTTTCTCTATTTCACTCATTTGGCTGTGTCAAGAAGTGAAGTGAGCCAGGCCCACAGGGACAGGTAGCCCACAGTCTCTCCATTATGTGGAAGCTAAAATCTCAACTTCATGGAGCAGAGAGCAAAGGGGTGGTGACCAGGGGCTGCAGGGATGGGCTTGAGTGAGGGAATAAGATGATGGTTGAAAACTTAGACGAGATTAAATTTTTGTTGCTCATGATGGTGCTTATAGTTATTAATAATCACTCAGTATTTCAAAATTGCTAACAGGGGAGCTTCAAAATGCTCTTACCATGAAGAAGTCATAACTATATGAAGTGATAGATATGATAGCTGCCTAGATTTCACCGCTCCCCAACGTATGCATATATCACTATGTTGCTTCAAATCCCATAATTGTATAGAATTATATGTCAGTTAAATGTAAAACAAAACACAATAAATAAGGTAAAAAATTTTAAAAACATAAAATAGGATAAAGGAAAGTAGCACACCAAAAGGCCAGAGTGTCTCCAACCTGGACAGCAGTTCATGCTGGGTCTGTGACTGCCCAGCCACCTTGCACACCAACTCTAGTGGGTGGACCTGGGGTCTGGAGTTGTGGTCAACTGCAGGTGGAGACTTCTTGTTTTTGTCTCTCTTCTTGAAAGGATGCAAATAGCTTCTAATTCCAGAACTGAAAGAGGATGCTAGGGGAAAGAGGAAGCAGGAATGGAAGAAAGTGTGTCCTGTGTCTGTTCTGATAGCAGATAGTGAGCCCTTCTGCATATTCCAGGAAACAACGGCTCTCATGCTGCCAATACTGGATGAATTCTCCAAAATGTGCACCAGAATAACCTTTTCCTGCTTATAAACATTCACGATGACATTGTAGAATCTCCTGTTCAGTTATCTTAGTCATTTGGTCACAATAATGGGAAGCCGACTTCACCCAGGAAAATTGGTACTGAGTGCTGTAACTGACCAGAATGTGGTCAGTGCTGTAACTGACCTGGGATGATGGGGAGGGGCATTTGGCACTGGCTTAGGGCAAGAGAGTGGGAAATGTTGGGGAAGTGGCCTAGAGAGCACTTGGGTGCTGTGAGCAGAGCTTCCTGGGCAGCACTGGGCAAGGCTCAGTGACCAGCAGTGGAGAGAAAGGTGAATGTGAGGTTTATGTTCAAAAGGTGGGAGCTGGAGAGAAGGCTGTATGCAGAGGAAGTTGCCTCTGCATATTGTTTAGGAGAACTTTCAATATTTTATGAACAAGGATAAAAACAGGGTAAGGGGAATTAAATCAGGAAAAGGGAAAAGGGGAGGGAAGGAAAGAATAACAAGTCATATTAGGTACATGTACTGTTTCCCAAGGTGACTGCAAACTGCCTGCATTGCAAACATGTACTCATAAAAAGAAAAACTGAGATTCAAGATAGCTGATTGAAATGTAGCACAATAGAGAGATAGAAAGCCTCTCTGACAAAAACAACTCAAATGCTGGAATCTGACACCATGGAGAGGACTGGATGAAAGGAGAGAAATTCTTGCAACCCAGGAAGAAACTGAGGAGAAAGAAAAAAAGTTTTTTTTTTTAAAAAGAAGCATGGATGGAGGGTGGAGCTGGGCATGCTCTAGTAGCTGTGCTGGGTGCATCTAGGAGTCCTGCAACTCATGATGGAGCTGGGGTCAAGGCCCTGCCAAGAGCTGAGGGTTGCTGAGCTCAGGACCCTTGGCAGGAGGAAGTGCTGCAACCGGGAGTGGACACTGTGAGTGGAGCTTCATGGACTTTGGAGAGTGCTGGGAACAAGATTCCCCAGAGCAAGATCACCGGCAGGATGACATATTGGATTTGGGCAAGTCAGGCTTGAATCAGTGGCTGAGGTGGCTTCAGCTCCTGGCCCAAAGTGGATTGGTGGGATCTACTTGGGCTGGGCCATGCCCCTGATTGGGACCCAATAGCCAGGGACGAGGCTGTCTGAACCTATGACATCCACAGGGCACAGTCTAATGTGCTGAAATCACACATTGGTTGAGAGGGGAGGGCCCAGCCCACACCACCACCCCTGCCTGCACCTCACAGATCAACAGCAGACTGGGGAGGACTGCACTGCCCTAGCCAGTAAGCTGCAGAAGGACTTAAGGCAGTAAGGGTCCAGACTCCTCCACCGTTCACCTGTCTGAGGAAAACCAGAAGCATGACAAGACAGAGAAACAACAAAAGACCTTCAACCACCAATCCAAGGAAAATAAGCCCAGGAGGGGTGAGTACAGAGGAGATTGAGGGCAGCAGACATGCAGTATCAGACATGGCCTCATCAGAAATAAAGAAATACTTTGTGACCACACTGATGAATTTAAATCTGAAATTCTAACTTAGGTGAAGCAAGATATAACAAGATTAATAAAAGAAATGCTGGGTATTCCTCAAGAAGACACAACTGGAAGAATGGAGGAACCCAGAGAAAGGAGAGAAACCTTTGATGAAGAATATAAACAAAATCTAGAATACATGAAACAGATCCAAAGAGAATATCAGGAAATTAAAAACTCCATTGAAAGCTGGAAAAACTTTTTAAAAGAAACTAAAGACAGACTTTTAAAACTCAAAGATAAGTTTGCAATGTATGATCATGAAAGGAAGAATCTCTGAAAAAAACAAGGAACCAGGAAGTAATGATACAAAGGCTAGAAGACAATAAGAGGATTTATAACTTAAGAATAAAAAATGTGAATGAAGAAGCAGGGGAAAATACAAATGAAATAAAAAGGCTATTCACAGAAATAATTAAGGAAAACTTCCCAAGCATAGGAAGTGGTGTTCAGATATATAAGGCATACAGAACTCCAGCCAGATACAATCAAAACAGATCTACACCCAGACTTATAATAGTCAGGATCCCAGAAATCCATCACAAGAACAGAATATTAAAAGAGGTCAGAGAAAAGAAACAGATTACTTATAAAGGAAAACTCATCAAAATCACAGCAGACTTCTTGATGCAAACTATCAAATCAAGAAGAGCTTGGAGTGAAATATTCCAAGCCCTGAAAGAAAATAACCTCCAACCCAGATTGATGTACCCTGCAAAACTGTCTCTCAAAATTAATGGAGAGATAAGATATTTTCATGACAAAGAGGAACCTGGGGAGGTCGTGACCACCAATCCAACCCTGCAAAGAATACTGAAGGACATTCTAGAGAGAGAGAAGAAAATCACCAGGATTCCAGGAACAATGGCAGAAAGGCCTCAAGGAAAGGGGCAGACAGTGGAATGAAGGAGAAAAGTAAACAACAATGACAGAAAAATAGCATAGTAGAGAAGAGGCAGTGAAGATCGGCTATATTGCTGTTTTGTCTTGACTGATTTTATTTGAATCTGGCATACTTGAGGGTGTCAAGTCTGGGAGTAGGGGCAACTACTCTGGGGAAGGCAGGATTCAATAGGATACCCATTCTGGTTTGGTTATCAACTGCCTTTGAAGTCCTATAATGTCTCCAATGTTTAGTTTTTATTAATAGTTCTATGTACCACTAAGTTTAATTATACTATGCCTGATGATATAGACAATTTTATTGAAAAGAACAGGAGACATCATGGTGACAACCATAGATCACCTAGTGTTGTGGTTTTATATGTCCTTCTCATTTCATGTTTCTCTAGGAGTTTGTATTGTTGACTTGTTTTGGTTTGTTTTTTCCTCTAATACAGAAAGGCTAGCTATGCATGTGGAGACTTATATATGCATAGAACTTCTTAACAGTTTATGAGAATTGATTATAGTTATTGTAAAAAAAGAGACAGGAAAGGAAAGTATTCTAAAGCATATAACTGCAGGTATGTTTGAGTGTGTAGAATTGATGACCATAGCACTAAGTTTTTTGTTGGATAGATAAACAGAGCTGATTGCAGTCTCACTGCTTAAATGTCTACTTTGTGTGCTTTACTTTTGTAACTTGAACAACTACTTCTAGGAGGAAAATATGTAATTGTCAACTAGTGATTTCTTACTGGTTTTTGTTTTTGTTTTTATTTTTTTTTGAAATTTTGTATTATTTCTATCCTCTTTCTGTTTCATTTTTTTCTCTAAATAAAAAAAATTTTAAAAAAAGGAAAAAAAGAAAAACTAACTCAAAAAAATGAATAAAATAGTTGTGAGCAAACAGAACTATTATTTTTAATAATTCAAGAAAGCAAACTTTTATATGTTCCTCCATAATTTAAAATATTCCAAAAATACTAAGAGAAACTTGCAAATTTGATCAAAACAGCATAACCCAGAGGAGGAGAAGATGGACTTACAAGAAGCGTGGGAACTGTGTGTGGAGAATCCTCACCCCAGACACAGTCACCTGGGGTGGCCTCAGCCTCCTCTGTCCTAGTGAAGCCCCTTCTACTGGCAGAGCCTGACTGTCCCCTCTTGGCCCTTTAGGTTTATGGAAGGGATGTGGCCACTCTGGATGCCCTCATGGCTGGCCTTTTCCATCTTTTCCTCATGGTTCTGTTTGGCTGAAGAATTCACTCCCTAAGAGCCCTCAGTGGACACTGCCTACCAAGACATTTCTTGTACTCTGCCTTCTAGAGAGCTCTGGGAAGCTTCTAGGAAGCTTTGGTGCCTCATCCTCCAGGAAGTCTTCTCTGAATTCCCTGCCCAAGAAGGCAGGGCTCAGTCCCTGCAGCACCCTGTGCTGCCTCTGACATGGCTCAGCTGGTTTAGTTCAGTTGCCGCCAGGTGGGAACAGCACAATGTGTTCAGAGTCCCTAGTTCATCCTTTCTTTTCCTTTCCACATGGAGCACTACATAGGTTTGGATGTGATTCTTCCTCCTATATTTCATTACAACTTTTTCAGTATTTCTCAAGACTAAGAATTTCTTTTTATCTTATCTGCCATGGTTAAAGGAAAAGATCCTAGATTTGGCAAAGAAGGAGAGTTTACTTTTATTGTAGGAAATTTCTAGGTTTGCATTTAGTCCCAGCATGGAGAAAATAAAATACTGAAAATTTAAGTCTTTCATACTTGAAGAAAATGCCACTAGCTTATGTCCTAGTTAAGGCACAGTGGTAATGTGGATGCTGCTTGTTGTAGTCAGGGGTTGTGAGAAAAACAATTACATACAGGACACGGAATTTATAATACCATTTTATGATGGTCACCCAGAGTTAAAGACAAGAAAGTGCAGGAAAACTGTCCACAACACTAAAGACACATAATATTCAGCCAAGGGCCTGGATCCCACAACAATGTCCTGCATAGTCCAGCTGAAGACTCAGAGCCATGACAATGCCTCCTACAAGTCCAGTTGGAGGTCTAGAGTCCATTAAGGACTCATGCCAGTCTGTCTTATGGTTCTGCATTGGGAAGGCCCAAAGGTCAGCAGTGGAAGCTAGAAAGTCTATACCACCAGGTTGAAGGAGCTATGCTGGTAGGTTGAGGGTTCTACACTGGAACCAAGAAGTGATACTCAAAATAAGGACTGGGGCTTCCCTGAAAAGTATCACAGCCATCTTCAGAGACAATGAGGTCCCGAGCTCCTCTGATGATGAGAACAGTCAAGTACATGCCAAGAAGCCAGGGTGACAAGCTTCTCTTGGAGATTAAACAGCACATGTCTTCCCCTCTGGATACAGGAAGTGATGCTGTATGTAAGGAGCAAAGCTTTCTCAAAGTGAACCACAGCCACTTTCAGCTACAAGGTCCCGAGGTTCTCCTACGATAATGGGTTGATTGATATTGGGGAAGCCAGCATCAGAAGCTCCTCTAGGAGAATCAACAGCTTGAAACAGCAACACATAGGAGAAGCCACAATGCCTCTCTCTTCTTCTGCACATCTCTATTTATGCTGGCAACTTCCTCAGGTGGGCCATCTACACTCAGCAGCATACTGATTTAATTCAGCTGGTGCTAAGTTGACCACCAGTTTTTAATCCATAACACTACTGTTGCTGCTGCTGAAGATGATGATGGTGATTATGATAGCATGGATGTCAGAGATGGTGATGATGGCAATGCTGATGGCAGTGGGGACATTGCTGCTGCTGATGGTGTTAGTGGTTACAGTGGTAATAGGAAGAGTGTGATGGATCATGAATAGTAGGATGCTGGCAGTTGCTTTGAGGTGGTGGGCTCGGAGAATCAATCTTGAGTTTCTACATCAGCAGCCCACAAAGGAGCATGAGGATCAAACCAGCCTTGCATATCTGTATGAGATTCCCCATTGTGTGGTCTAAAGGACATGAGTTGTGGACAGAAGGGAGTGGTTACTGGAGCCATGGTTGCATGCATATAGAGCCATACTTCTGCGAAGGAACTTTCAAATACTCATCATGTTGGGTTTCTAGAACCATGCCACACACCTTTCCCCAGCCCTTCAAATGGACTCTCCTTTCGGCTAAAGACAGAGTTCTGTGAACATCCTTGTTGACCTCAGCTCCCGTGGGGCTGAGAACCCAGTGGCCTCCTCCTCCAATTTCCCCAGACCCATGTGAGCCCAGGGCTTGCAAACAATGTTGGCTTGCAGATGTTTGGGGCTTTGTTTTACACCCATCACTCAGATGAAGGAGGATGGGAACCCGCTGACTAGGGAATGCCTAAGCATAGTCTCCTTTGTCTCAGAGTCATCTCTCAGTCAGCTGAACCTGAGCTCAATGTCTTGAGGTCAATGTTTAGGAGCTCATCAACTGTTAGTGCAGAATCTGCAGATCTGTGTGGGGCACCAGGCTGTCCTTGGGTTAGGGGCATGAGGGATGTGGTCACTGCATCTATCTTTCCTTCTGTTCCACCTCATCTCATTCCCTGTGATTTTTGACTCTGCATAGAAATATAGTAATGATGATAGTGACCATGTCCCTTTTGATTCCTGTCCACCCACCCCTTCTGTCATGTGATTTGTGATGAAAGGTTTCTAGGCTCACTCATCCTTTGCAGGAGGAAAAAGGAGAAAACCCAATATTGAATAGATTTCACCTGTTCCCTGAGCCTCTGGTAGCTTTCAGATCTAGATGGTATCTTGGCTAGGAGTTATGAGGAACTAAATCCACACCTGGAGTATTTTACTGAAAGGCACATCCTGAACCAGCAGACAGGGAGATTAGCATGTGAGAACCTCCACATGCTAACCATGATGGGAGATGGCCTGGAAATCTAATCAAGACCAAGACTTCCAGATGTCTAAGTTCTGGTCACCTGCATGTGTTTCTGTCACAGAATATCACACTCCAACACTCTTGAATTCAGAAACATGTGAAAAGATCTGAAGGTCTTCCCAAACTCACCTCCATCTCTATCTCAAATCAACCACAGCAGATTCTGAGAGTTCCCAGTGGGCACGAAGCAGGTCCAAGGAGTACTACAGCCACAGAGAAGGTGATTCTGACCCTTTCTTCCAGGAAAGCCCCTGATAATAAGTTCACACCTGACTGACCTAACTCCTTTGAAGGAGAATCCATGGACCACTGGGCTCTCTTGGCCTGAGCAGTGGCACCAGGAAGAGGATGTTGTGAGTGGAGAACACCAGATTTCTCATGTCAACAGGTCTCTTCTTGGCTTCAGGTATGTCTGGAAATTCTCTCCTGGGCTCCCACAAAGCTGCTGTCATCCTTAGTGTTGATCACAGGTGCTGATCTTTCAGAGTCCTGATTTCAGAGATGGCAGAGAGATCCCATTCTGCTACTTGCTCTTGTCATTGCCTCAGTAGGCATCTTCTGTGACATTGGACACTTCGTTTCATATTCACAGGGGATTTCTCACTGGGGCAGGTCCTCTTTGCCTGCTAGGACTCAGGTGAAGCTGACTGGGGCAGATCTGGAATGCATTCTGATGGAAACCTGACAGCAGCATTGATGCTCTGTGCCTCCTGCCGACCACACCTGCCTTCTCCCTTCATCTCAACCACACCTGACCAAACCCCTGCACAATCCTGATGGCTGTGAGCTAGGGGTGCACCACTGCCATCCTCAGCAGGTAGACGGTGAGGCCCCAGGAGACAGGCAAGGACAACTCTGCAGCATTCTAGCAACACCAAGGTTTCCACCTAGGACCAAAGCTTCCAACATGGTGCAGTGTGAGCAGAGAGCGAAGCCCCCAGTGCTCCCACTTCCTTATGCAGGATTTATGTTCCAATGCCTCCCTAAGGAGAATTTTCTGCTTTTCTTCACAGTGCAGTGCTTTTCACATTTGTTTCCTTTGCTCACCATCACATTTCAGATTTGGCCAACAGTGCTGTGAATAGCTTCATTGTCTTCAGATTCTCTCTGTGTGTAATACACCAGTGTGTGTGTGCACTGTCAAGTTTTCATTTTCAAGATTTTCATTGCACAGACTTTGTTTTATGTCTGTTTGCAACACAGACAATACTGTGACTGGTGTCTCTATGTCTGTATGCTAGTGCAGGGGAGAGTGTTTTTCTCCAAATTGTATACTGAGATGTCAGTCACAAGGGTCTCTTCCTTTTCACTGCACAATTTTCATCAACTCCCTGAATTTATTGAGTCAATTGGTAAACCTGACATTAACTCATGAAAATTACAAGTGATTATAATTTTGTCTCAATATGATGCTGCTAATTTCTGTTTCTTCTCATGTGCACTCGACAGGGCTTTGTAGCCCTGTTTATTGAACAGCTGCATCATACTGGGATAGGAATTGCATTAGAGACAGCAGGGAACCCAGGCACACCCTGAACCAGCAGACAGAGGAGAAGAGGAGGCTCCCCATACTCACCCCACATTAGTGTCATCACACTGCCACCTGGAACAGGTGAGGAGCTGTTTACATCACAGAAATGCACCCCAAACCCACAGTGTTTGACAAGTGATGTTTCCAGAGCATGCTTTACCAGCACAGAACTGCAATGGTGTGATAAACATCAACCTGCTGATTCCAATTCACTTCTAGAGAAATGACACAGGGCTGTTCCATGAAGTATGGCTGAGTCAGGGCACCATTTTGGATGTAACTGTTAGACACTGTTGGCAGTGCATAATGATGACATCCATCATGGGGAGTCGGTCCAGGTATATACCACAGTTTAATCCTGTTTGTCCCCACCCCTGCCATGCCTACCTGATCCTTCCAAGTCTTGGTCCCTTTCCTACTTTCAAACATCCTATTTCTGTTTTTTTACAATTCTTTTTTCCCCCATTCCCTTAGCCTCCCCTCCCTCCTGGAATCTGATTTCTGCCCAATTCTTTTGTTATTAAAACCACACCCTTTGTTGGAGCTGAAGAAATAGACTCAACAATGCATTAGGGAATGTGGTGATGGCAGAGAGTGGGATTCACAGTAGGAAAGTACAGCAGAGAGTGAGGAGTACAGAGGTGTGGGGCTGAGGGAGGATGGTGCCACCCAAGGAGAGAGCCCCCTAATGGAGAGAGTTCTCTCCAGACAGCACCAGACTGGCCTGCTCCCAAACCTCATCACCTCCCTCAGGACTCCCAGTGGATGGGTCACCCAACTTGGATCGAGGGCTTTCTTCTAGAACCACCTTGGCATGTAGGGTTTATCTCCCAGGCCCAACCAAAGCGAGCACTTGTGGAAGACTGCCAAGCAGCACTCTCTAGAGAAATGAAACTTCTGCCCCCAACTTTCCCTGACCTCCCCTTCACCCTCTTCACTGAGATAGGCAGAACTGGCTATTTTGAAACAAATGTTCCCATTAATAGCAAAGCTATTTGACTTAGATTCATCAGCCTCACTGTTGCATGAGCTCACGACTCGCATCTGAGTCCCTTTGGAACAAAGTATAGCTGAGTTCACAAAGCCTAGGGTTCATGACAAAAGCGATCTCCGATTCCTAAATAGCCAAGCTGGTGAGCTCTGTGCTCAGTGTGGGACACAGAAGAATGTGAGCGACCTCCCCTGGAGAGGAGTTTCCTGATCACCAGCTGAGGACCCGGGGTCCAGGGCTGAGGACTGGTCCTCAGGGCCCCAGAGCATCAGGATCCCATGGGGTAAAGTCTGGAGGGCTCCCTTCCCCACCCAGCCAGGTACCCTGGGTCCTCCTCCTCCCTGTGACCTCTGCTAACTCATCGTCTCGCAGTTAGAAACACCTGCAGTGTGATTCACACACAGACACAGATACTCACATGTACAAGCCAGTGAGTGTGTGTTCCACATGGCAGTAACATCAGTGCTTCATGGAAACAGTGTTTCTTCTTTTCAGAAGTGAAAGGCTATGTTGGATGACTGATAATCAACAAAGAAAAGCCAGGTGTGATGGCACATTTCCTATAATTCCAGCACTGTAGAGACTGAGGCAGAAAGATCAGGATCCTTGCAAGCTGGAGACCAGCCTGGGCTACAAAGTGAATCGAAGACCAGCCTGAACTACTGCATAGCAAGATCCTGTCTCAAAAAGATCAGTCAATCAATCAATCAATCAATCAATAACAAGGAAAAATGTATCAGTGGAACAATATTGAGAGTATGGATGAAAAGCTGTAGTTAACAAACAAATAGAGCTAGATATATGAAAAATTACCCATTTGTGCATATTTAGATTATAGTGGATATATGTGTAAACACATGCATGCATCTTTGAAACAAGAATGTCAGTATACAATTGAGATTATAGAAAATAGAATTTCCATTTTAGTGTACTTGACATAAATTTTATCAGTAATCAGAGCAAATTGGTTGAAAGCTATAAGATAGCAGAGAATAAAAAATCAGACTGCAACGAAAGGATTATATGTAAATCAATATCTTTTCTATTTATACTGCTTTGTTCAGAAAATATAAATCAAAGAATTTACTTAAAAATCAATTGGCCCATTATAAAACTGCCTCTAAATATCAATAATTATTATGAATAGAAGTTTGAAATATTTCCAAAGTTCACTAATAAGGCTCTATGAAAACATCTTAAGAAGATGTGATATTAAGAAGTTGTTCTCTGTAACTGATACACGATGATAGTTTATTCCCATGAAAACAGAAATGAATGTGTTTAACTGTATTTAGAGTATGATTCCTTAAGTCTGTAACTCTGTTTTCTCAGAAAAATATCGTGCTACATTTCCCAAAACAGAGCAACAGTGCAGGAAATGCATGATGACTCAAAAAAGATTGAACAGCGCCCTGCTGGGTGGGGACCCCAGGGACTGGGAAAAGCAGTGCCGGCCCCTCCTGAGTCTCAGGTGAGCACTGAGCAGAGAGGCCCCAGAGGGTTCAGGAGGTGCCCTGCCCAGCGAGGCCTGCAGCCTGGTGCTTCTCCCTGCAGGAGTAGCTGTGCTGGGGGCTCCTGTAGAGAGAGGGAGCAGCCCTGTGAGTGGGGCCCTGTAGAGACTGCTCTTACAGCCCTGTGAGTGGGGCCTCACCCGCAGTCGGACCCCAGCGAGGCTGCCCTCTGCCCTCCAGGGTCCTGCTTCCTGCCTGGACCTCAGACACCTCCACCCCTCTAACCACAAAGCAGCAGGCTCCTTGTCCTCAGAGCTCCAGGAAGCCACTGGGTTCCCTCAGTGTCCCCTGGAGGGACACTGTGTCCCTCAGTGTCCTCAGTGCCCCTCTGGAGACTGATCCTGTCCTGAAAATTGCACGCAGAGCTGAGATACATCCTGGACTCCTGGCGGTCAGATGACAGTGTCTCCCCCACCCATGCAGGCAAGGCCATGAAGTCCTGGGACAGCAGAGCAGCTGACTCTGCGGTGGGGACATGGGGAGGAGAGTGCTGGGCCCTGTCCTCTCCTTCAGTCCAGTCCCACTTCCTCCCATCTCACCTGTGTCCCCTTGTGTCTCTCCCTGCCCATTAGCTCTGTGGGAGATTCCTGGGGGGCAGGGAGCTCCAACCTCTATCAACCTCCTCATGGGGGGACGCTCCCCTGTGCATCCTCCCCTCCACCATCACCATGTCCTGGGTTCTCAGACCCCTGCTGGAGAGAGGACACAGGGTGACCTTATGGGTTCAGAGGGGACAGAGACAGAGAACCTCACTGGGACACCGAGTCATGAAGGGGACCTGAGTGGTGCCACCTCGGGTGATTCTTGGGTCCCGGCCTAACGATTCTGACTCCAATCTCCTTCTTCCACCAGAGTTGAGCTCTGAACTGGAAGGAGAGACTCTGAATGCTGCTGCTCTACCTGGCACCCTCCTTACTATCACTGTCACTGCTCAGAGGGACAGGACCCCTGTGGAATCACATCCTGGAGGCTCCTATGGGAAGTTGCCTCTCCAGGGATCAAAGAAAGATCAGCACGAGGGGAACTTGAGGGTCAGAGCCAGGCCTCTCCTCTACACTTGGGGAAACTTCCACCCACACAGAAGGGGTTGGTCCGAGGCAGCATCTCCAGAGGAGGCTGCAGCAGCCCCACAGCTTAGCCTCTGCCCTGGACCCCTCCCAGCAGGGCCCTCACTCTTCATGACCAACCTATGTTTCTGATGTTGGGGGGCTAATCCTCAGGGCATCCTGGGATGGGATGGGGAGTTGAGGGGCTGAGTTACCTGCTCCCAACTTCACTGGGTGCTCACTCAGAGGGTGGGACAGTGCTTTCCAGCTCCCCTTGTCCCAGGGAGCCACGGTGAGAAGGCACAAGTGTGGCAGGGACCCAGAGAGGGTCTGTCTGTGAGTCTGTGTGTCTGTCTGCTTGTCTGTCTGTCCTGCTATTCACAGGGGCAGGGGGGGAGCTCTGCTGATGCTGCACCGCTCTGACATCACAGATGCTGTGTGGCTGGAGGAAGACGGAGCCCTGCGGACGCTCTGGCTGGTGAGAGTGGGAATAGCAGAGGCCTCAGAAGATGGAGCGATGGGCAGTGTGGGGAGTGGAGCCTGGAGTGGGGCAGGAAGAATCTGCTGTGATGGCACAGAAAGGATGGCCTGGGTCCTCACTGGAACCCGTGGCACATGCAGGACAGGGGACGGGGAGAGGGAGACTCAGGGTTCAGGTGTTGGCTGCTCACCAGTGGGTGTGGAGGGGAGGACAGGACCCATGCCTGCTCCTATCCCTGCCTGGGTAGACTGGAGAAGCCAGTGGGCACTGACAACTGTGTGAGTTAGTTAGGAGGAGGTAGGAGAGGTGCCTCAGGCTTCATGCAGAGCGAGGCCTCACTTCCAGGCTGGGTGTGTGGTGTCCTCTGTACAACACCCATTTGATACTTTAATCCAGCTGACATTTTAAGCAGTGGGGTGTTGATTCCAAAAGATGACATTTCTTGTGAAACTGCAAAGCAGCTTTCAATGAAGAGTGAAATATCTCGAGGTCCTCAGCAGTTGCAGCAGCAGCATATTAGACTTGCATTTTGAAGTTTAGAATCTACTTTTTGTCTGTTTATTCAGTTAATACAGACTTACTGTCTCAGCTGTGTAAACAGATGCACTAGTGCATATCAAGGAACGCACAGGTGAAAATTAAATGAATTATACAGAAGAGGCCTGGACCATGAGGCCAAAAATGCACAGTCACAACCCGGGCCTTGGGCTGGGCCCTCCTGTGATGGGGGTGAGAAAAGAAGGGACAGTTGGGGAGTCTCAGCACCAGGAGGGAGGGAAAGAGTCACAGAAGATTGGAGGAAGCATCTTTCACACATTCTCCCAGCCATTTCCCCTAACCAGCAGTGACTTTATTCCTCTCAGTTGACTGTCCCCAGCTTATAACCCCAGGACCTTTCCAGAATCTCCAGGAAACATTGGATTAACTCCCAGTGCTCCGCTCTTGAGAAGATGCACTGTCCTCTGTCTCTCATGATCACCTGCTGGCTCCATCTTGGGGGCTTCTCTGGCTGTACCAAGCGTCACACAGCAGAATCCCGAGGCCCACCAGGACCAGCCCAGCCATGTCCATGCGCACCAGGTTCTCCACCGTGTGATCCTGGGCTTGTGGGGCTGAGAAGAGTGGACAAAGAGGGCACAGAGTCAGGGAAGCCCAGGGTCCCGTCTGCATTCCTGGGCATCCTCCCAGGGCAGCGCCTTCTCTTGGTAGCCCAGCTCCACAGCTGAGCACTCTCCTTGCTCCCAGCATTGGGATCTGACTTGTTCTTTGCTGGTGCAGCTGCTAGGAATGAACATGGAGCAGAAGGATGGACAGGGGTTCCAGACACCTGAGCCAGGGTCTCCCTGGGATTCTGTGATCAAATCCACTCCCCTTCTGACTGTGACGTGGTTCACAGCAAAGCCTTCCTGTGCTGTTGCAAATATATGCACATATTCCAAGTTCATATCCTCATGCAAGGTGTGTGTGCACACATTGCAGTTGTGAATATTCAGACAGTGAAATGTAAGTAAATATATATCTACATGAATTGAAAAAATAGTGTGTGACTTGGAAACAAAACTTCCATTTCCTGATGTTCATACCGATTTGTTAGTATATAATGAAAGACACGCTGAAAATCCACTGTAGGGAACAGTGCCCCAGTAAGTTTATAGAAATCCATAGTGATTTATCTAAACTGAAAGTTTTCTTATATACACTTGGGTATTTTCAGTGATCTAAAGAATCAAGCCAAATGTGGTGGAGCAGGCCTGTTACCTCAGTACTTGGGAGGCTAAGGTAGGAGGGTCATTGAGAGCTCAAGGCCAATCCGGGCTACAGAGTGAGTTCAAGGCCAGCCTGAACTGCATGGTGAAACCCTATCTCAAAAAGACAAAAACAAACAAACAAAAAAGGAATCAAGACCTCCTTTATGAATTGTTAAAGTTGAAGAATTTTTAGAATTAGCTAAAACTTGTATATGTTGAACTAAATCATGATATAGTTTCTAAGTAAGTGAAAAATTTTAACTTTAGGTGCCTTATTAATAAAACAATATTGGTAAGAATCTATTTAGTCAAGGTGAGTAAAAAGAAATCTCAAAAAAGACTCCTAGAACCCTACCAGAACATGAGCAAAAAGGAGACAGGAGGAAAATTACAAAAAATGACTAAGCAACAGTAAAACAATTCACAAAGAGGAAGTATAAGCTTAATCTATCAAGACTCTTGGATGATAATGGATTAAATCCATTGATCAAAAGTCTTTTTTAAAAAGTAGAAGTCTTGTAGTGGAAAAATGATTTAAGAAAACACCAAAGAAACCAATAACAATGCCCAACTGTACACTGCCTACGAGATATCCAGATACTTTTGAGAACACAGACTGAAGTTGAAGGAGTAGTAAAGACTTCTCAAGAAGAGAGAAATTATAAGTCAGCAGGAATAGCTGGAATAGTAAGTCAAAATGACATAAAGAAGGTTAGTATATAACAATAAAGAAATGTATCCAACAATGATATACAACAACTGTAAACGTGTACTGGCACAAATATATACATACCACATGGAAGATAGACCATAATAGATGAATAGTAGGGGATTTAACCATAATTCACTTTAATATGATGTATACCTTTGTTTCAATAAATCTTTAAAGTTCTCTTGTAATTTCCTCATTGACTATTTTGGAACTGGGGTTCAGCACCCATGTATCAGTGTGCAGGGATTGGCTGCCCCCTCCTTGGACAGAAGAAAAGTGTCCATCAGGATCCATGACTGACAAAGCAGGGTCACAGTTTCTCCTGAGGACACTGTGGGTCCTGGCTGCACTGAGAGGGAAGGTGTGACAGGGAGCTGCCCTGGAGAGAGAAGGAGGGCGGTGAGGGGCTCACCTTGTTTGGAGCTGAGGCTTCCGCAGGGCCGTCTCTGAGGACCCTCACTCTCTATCTCGGTTTCTTCTGACACTTCCCCTCCTGCCCTCCTCTGTTTCTCTGTCTTTCTCCCTCCTTGAAACCCCACTCTCACCTTGACCATCACCTTCTGGGATCCCCCAGCTGTGCAGAGTCTGGGTCCCTGACTGAGCCTTGGGCTCCTCATCTGTGATCAGGATGTCCAGGGGTTCACTGGGGGCTGACCACTCGGAGAAGCTCCTCCATATCATCTGTAGCAGCCCCCATGGAAGCTGCTCCCAGGGCCCAGGGGGAAGTCAGCCTGAGAGAGCCTGATCTGGGGCTGCCAGCCAGTGCACTGGAGGAGGTCACCTGCCTCCTGCTTGGGTAGAGCAAAACTTTTGTAGCTGAGGTCAGAGCAACACTGAAGGGTCAGTTTGTGTGCAGGGGCCAGCACAGAGCCCTACTGGGTCAGGAGAGAGGGCTTCCTGCACAACCTTAGCAGGAGGAAGAGCTGGGCTAAGGGGCTGGTTCCTGCCCCAGCCCTGCTCTCCTGTCCTGAGCTGTGGGTCTCCCTGACTATCGTATTGAGGTTTCCAGCTCTATTCAGATGTCCTGACTTAACCTTCCCCTAGGGATACTGTGTAGTAGAGACCCTGTCAATTGATTAGGAACCCAAACATGATTGAGTCAAAGAAAGGACTTCCTTACCTGAGAACAGGAGTTCCAGAGCATTGCTGGATTCTGACCATACTTGGAGTGTGCTTCTGTAACAACCATAACATCTGAATGTCCAATTCTGCCTGGGAGTCACAGGGCCCACAGGGAACAGGGCCTGGACCTGTCCACTGGGACTTGGTTGTGTGTCCAGCATCCAGGAGAGCTTGTCTTCTCCTTCCTTAGTCAGAAAGAACCTGTCGTATCTCTGTAATGCATCACATTGGAGGGTCACAGTCGCTCCTGAGGTCACCACAGGGCTGGGCAGGGCTGAGAGGCTGGGTTTGCTGTAGAATCCTAGGAGAGAAGGAGGCAGCATGTGAAATGGACTCACACCTCCCACATTGTCCCGGGGATGGGCTGTCAAAGGGGGACATCCCTGAGAGCAGACCCCTTCCCGAGGGCAGGTCCTGGGCCTGGGATCCTGAGTGTGCTCTCACCTGTCACCACCAGCTCCAGGGCATCACTGTGCTCTGATGAGCCAGCAGGGCTGTGATAGTAACAGCGATATCGTCCTGCATCATACTCTGTCATGGAAATGATGGAGAACTTGGTCTTGTTCCTTGGCTCAGGTGAGGTCTCTGTATGTGCAAATGCTGGGCTGCCTCTTCTGTACAGATGGTATTTCTGGGCTTCCAGAGCCCCCTCACACCAGAGTGTCACAGGTTCCCCCCGTGGTATCACAGGTCCTGGCTCAGCCCAGAGCCTGGGTTTGGGCAGGGTCCCTGCAGGGAAATCACAGCTGAGTCCCAGGACCTTCCTCCTCCCTCAGACCCCAGCTCTCATCCCCAGGACCCTCCAAACCTCTCAGCACCAGCCCACACCTGCTGTGCTCCATCCCCACTGCCCAGGGGTGGCTCCTTGTCCCCAGGAGGAGGAGGAACCCGAGACAGCTGGGGACACACTCACCTGCCTGCACTGGGGTCCTGGGGCCCAGACTCAGACCTGGAAGAGAATCCTCTGTGAGAGGTTTGCCCTGGAGCCTGAGCAGGTCCCCTGCTCTCCTGAGCCTCCTGAGCCCTGGGTCTCCTGATGGACCAGGCCCTGGCCCTGGGGTATGGTCCCTCCCAGAGCAAGGTATCTGCTACCTTCTTCCCATCTTACCCAGGCAGAGCAGGACCAGGAAGTTGACTTCCATGAGGTCTTCCTTCACTGGCCACAGCTGTGCAGGTGAAGGAACTCACAGTCCTCAGCAGGGTGTGGCCACCGAGAGCCTGGCCCTCCTCCTGAGGATGTCACATCAGCAGCCCCAGAGGAAGGGTGAGTGCTGCACCCTGGATGCTGGCTCTTGTTTCCGAACCTAGGTGGTGGCTGAGGACAGATTGCCAGACATGTCAGATGGGACCACATGTTGCTACACCCTGCCTCTGTCTTCCCATCTGTCCTCATCTGATCAAGGGCCAGGAACTGAGTGCAGAGAGAACTGGAGCTATCCCTGGCTGCTTTCTCCAGGGGACGGTGCCCTCGGCTGGTCCTTCCTCTCAGAGCCTCCGAGTCTCCTCCCTCCCTCAGCCCATCCACCTGCACAGCACGATGCTGCTCACCATGGGCATCCTGCCCCAGTCCTGGAGATGCTCCAGGGACACAGGCTGAGCCCAGGGCATGGGAAAGGTCAAAGCTTCCTCCATGGAGAGAAACATGAAGAACTGAGTCTCACGCAATGTGCTGCCCCACCCCTGGTGTCCCTTGTATGGCTGAGTTTCATTTTTAAGGTGACAGAAAAGTCTTAACATGTACATGTTTCTGGTTTCTACAGAGAGCCACAAGGTGGGGACACCAGGCAGGAGGACTGTACCCCTGGAAACCTGTGGTGACTCTGGGGCAGGAGCCTGAGCCCCAGCAGGGAGTCCGTGGGTGTCCTCTGTGGGAGTGTGGGTTTCCCCTGGGAACTTGCACAGGCCTGAGCCCAGGAGCTCATGTGTGGTGGAGTGGGCTGCAACTTGAAGGCTTCTCTTCCTGAAGCACACTAGGAGTGGGGGATGGTGCTTTCCAGCTCCCCTTGTCCCAGGGAGCCACGGTGAGAAGGCACAAGTGTGGCAGGGACCCAGAGAGGGCCTGCCTGCCTGTGAGTCTGTGTGTCTGTCTGCCTGTCTGTGTCTATCCTGCTGTTCACAGGGGCAGGTGGGGGGGAGCTCTGCTGATGCTGCGCCACACTGACATCGCAGACTCTGTGTGGCTGGAGGAAGACGGAGCCCTGCGGACGCTCTGGCTGGTGAGAGTGGGAACAGCAGAGGCCTCAGAAGATGGAGCGATGGGCAGTGTGGGGAGTGGAGCCTGGAGTGGGGCAGGGAGAGGTGCTGTGGTGGCACAGACAGGATGGCCTGGGTCCTCACGGAGCCCACAGGGTGCTCAGGTAAGGGGACAGGGGAGAACTGGGGTGCAGGTGTTTGTTACTCACCAGTGGGTGTGGAGGGGAAGCCAGGACCCATGCCCGCTCCTGTCCCCACCTGGGTGGACTGGAGAAGCCAGGGGACACTGTCATGTGGGTGAGCCATGGAGGAGGAGGGGGAGGGAGAGGTGCCTCAGGCTCCATGCAGAGTGAGGCCTCACTTTCTGGCTGGGCCTGTGCTGTTTCCCACTCAGCTCCAGGCTCCCCCATCTCAGGAAGAGGCAAGGCCTCCTGCTCAGGCTCCCAGTAGGCACCGCTGGGCCATCCCGGCAGCCTCCCTCTCTGCTGCCAACCAGAGCTCCTCTCCTGACCCTGGGCCTTCTCCATGCTACACACATGGCATCCCTGGTTTCCAGGTAAGATGTGGGTGACATTTACCCGTGGCCACCTAGGGCATGTGTCACCTTACCCTTCTACTTCGCAGTAGGAAGATGGCAATGACCTCACCACCAGGGGTGGTCTGAGATCAGCTCTTCCCGAAGGCGCAGTGTGGAGGGATTTCCACCGTGAGATGCAGACACATGGTAGAGACTCAGAGGATGGGAGAGGCTGCAGCTCAGCCTCAGTCCTGCACAGGGCCAGGCTGTCCCTGAGCCTGATGGGAATGGATCAGGGGAGGACGCCTGAACCCGGATGTCTAGGGCTTCCCTGCCCTGGTGGGGTCCTGCTTCATTGCTGGGACATGAGCACCTCCTCCTGAGGTCAGGAGTTTGTGGTTTATCAGAACTTCTTTTTATTGTCCTTAGTACAACCTGGATGCTATTCCAGTACGATTCTGTGACCCAGTCCTGCTCTGCCCCTCCCTCACTGCCCTCAGCTCCTGCTTTCTGTCTGTAAGCTCACCTGTTCCTGGGGTACAGCTTGGACAGCACAGCACAGGATGCTTAGGGAAGCACACAGGACCCTCCTCTCTGCCGTGCAGTGCACCCGTGTCTCATGCTGTTTTGAAGGAACAGCGTGGCATACTACAAAAATCACAATTTCTTGCCCCGTTTAAAAACCTGGACCAATTCTGAGGCCCTGACCACAATCATACAGGTCAGGACCCTGTGGGCTCCTAGTTCGCATTAGATCTGAAAGATTTTAGCCACTGTAACTTCAAATGCTTCTTCTCAGCCCTCTTCTGAGGCATCCAGGTACATCTCTGTTATGTGGCTTCACCCCAGTCCACAGGCCAGTGGTGCTGCTTTATTCTAACGCTGCCTCTCTTCCTTTAGTCACCAAGAGTCCTGTGGTGCCATCAAATCTAAGCATGGAGGGGTTGATTTGCAAAGCACAGGGACAATTGTGGCTCATGCCCAGACACCATTCAGCATCCAGGAGTTCATGGAGCGGGTTGGAAGCAGGGGATGAGGGGTCACTGGTGGTGGATAAGACCTGGCCCAGGAACCCTGCATCGGGGCCACTGTCCCTCTTTCCCAGATGATATCAAGGGCCTTGGCTGTCCCCAAGATAAGGACCCCTCTACCTTAACACCCCAGACACTGGTGCACAGCCCAGTCTCACCCTGAGCAAGAGGCCCCTGGACCCTCAGCTTTGGAAGAAGGTCCTGTGACCCCCTAAGAGATCCTGCACATAGATGGCTCCTGGACTCTGATGTGTGAGGCTGACACAGGGTAGGGACTGTGTGTCTTCAGCCTCCCCAAATCACCTCCTGCCTAGGCAGGGGTCCAGGAGGGAGTAGCTCAGGTCTCAGTGTCCCAGGAGGAGATAGCCTGGCCTCCTTGTGAGGGTCAAGATTTGGTGGTCCTACCTCATCCAATTCCACTTGCTCCTGTGAGTCGCTGCACTGTGGCCAGAGCTCCACATCACACAGGAAACTTGGCCACCTCAGAATTGGCTCTGGGCAGCACAAAATCCTGTCTCAGAAATGAAATGGGCCTTGGCACTCAGATTCCAGGAAGCAAAGTGTGGCAATAAGGTGAGGAGAGCCACTCCCTTATTTGCACATTTCCTGGCCTCTCAGACTGCAAACAGATGTCATGGCTGAAGCAGGAGCAGCCGTCTTGCAGCAAGAGGAGTGCTGAATGTCATAACCCAGCATCACAGAGGAGGAGTTTGGAGTTTGTGAGGAGCAGTGGGTGTGGATGCCCAGATCTGGTTGTGCTGTCACCACATGATGCACACATTGAGTCTTTGTGGTCATTCCTTGAATGCAAGTGAGGCCTGAACTAGAAAATGGGCCCAGCTCTGAACTGTATGAACACAGCCCAACCTTGGGGTCAGTAGAGGACCTGGGGGCCTTTGCAGTCTGCTAGACAGACCTTCAGAGAGACATCTTCAGGGAGAGTGGTTCCCAGGAGATTCTCAAGGCAGTTGGGCAACCACAGCACAGTTCAGGGTTCTGTCTAGGTCTTTGAAATGGCCTGGGTCTGTAACTGGGTCCCTGGAGACAGTCAGGGTCTTAGTTCTATCTCTAAAAACTTCCAGGTGTCCCTGGAAGCACCTGCAGTAACTTCTTTCCTAGGACTGTTCACTGTAGCTGGGACCCCAGATGTTCAGTCTCCTGGATGTGGGTAGAGTCTACCAGCTCCAGCTCCCATCACATGAGAACTGACCCTCTGGCTTAGTAAACCTGGGTGCTCCAAGGGAAGCCCTCCTGTGGTACTGCACTTTCCAGAGTGACTTCCTGAGGCCTCAGGTGCAGGAGCCAGGTGCTGGGTCTGTGTCTGGTGAGGACAGCTTCTATACTAGCATCCGCCATGGCCCCTGTGACTGTGGGGACACCACTTGGGCCCTGTGTGAGGGCTTGGTGTCAAGCACAGATCACCACTTGAGGCCCTGTGGTGCTGACTGCATAGACAGCCCCATCCCCGGTGGATGGGTTGGAGGTAAACAGCTGGGACAGCTCCACCTGAGGATACCTTGATCCACAGTGAGGAGAAGGAGGTTTTCACCATGGCAAGTGGGATGCAGCTGACACAGGCAGAACAGTTCCACATTGCAAAGGCAGACAATTTTATCCATTACAGACAGTGACAGGTTAGAAAACAAAAGTACTCAGGAAAGACACATGTTCCTTCAGAGAAAGCACCTGTCCTCGTCCAAACACATGTATTGTAAAAACAGTCAGTAAGTTAGGAGCAGATCTTTCTTATTCTGACTGTGATTGTACACTAAAGCCTGAAGTGTGCCTCAATTATCTCATCCTGACTGTGAATATACACATAAAGCCTGGAGGTTTTCTGCTGAGCTCTGCAGAGCTTCATATGGGTAAACAGCACGGGATTTTCTCAGTTGTCCAGGGGTCCCTGATCACAGGTGGCTGTAAAGCTTAAAAATGGTCAGTGGAAGCTCAGGTTCTCTCAGTCACTTACCCAGAATGTAACAAAGAAGTCAATCCTAAAGCAAAACTGGTTATCCTGCAGTTTTAAGTTTCTCCAAACTGGGCCCTGGCTGTTGAGAGGAACTGCACTCCCCTTAGCCCATGGAAATCCTTCCTGGGCAAAGTCCTGCTGCCACCTCTTATTTTGGATTTTATCAGTGAGGCTGACCCCTGTGACTGCATCTTGGATACTGGGCTTTCCGAGCTACCCCATCATGAGCTGAATTGCTAACTTGCTTTGTACAGTTTCACTCCAAAGATGTGTAGCTACCTGCCCTGAGGGGAGATGGACAAAGACCCATCTAGCTTCTCCTACCTGAGCAGGATCTGAGCATGTGGGGTGGTAATCAGGGCACTGCTCTGAGGGTCTCTCCAGTGCGCCAGCTATAGTCTGCTACTTTGATTGTTGTCCCCATCTATATTACAATGAGAACTTTAGCAGTCCCTGTGTGAGAAGAAAAAGCTTCACTGAGAGTATAGAAAATATCACACAGCATAGAAACCATGATAAAAAGACAGATTGGGACGAGTAATAAAGGAGCCAAGTCTGGGCCCGTTTCCAAGGTGTTGGAGTAGGGGTGTAAACAGCTGGGTCAAACATCTGATTGATCTTGGAAGTTTTCTAAGAGTCTTATGTTTATTTTTATTGATTTAAGGTCTTCCTCCCCCTGATGTAGATGACTTGTTCAAAGACAGTAAGTTTCCTTTATGAGCTTATGAGATCCTCTGGTTTTGGTGTGAGGCAGATTATGTAGATGATCTGTCTTCTTGAAGGACCATTTCAGTGAAGGGGCACAAGGCTCTAGCTGTGTCTACACTGCCACTGTGACCTTGTAGTCTTGAACCATAATGGTGACGAGCAGACAGATGTAACTGGAGACTCTGGCATGGACTAGTGTGGTTTGGAGCCTAGGATTTTGCTTAATATTACTCTTACTCTGTGTGCCTTTGTTGTTATATTTTTCCATTGGGTGTTTAAAACCAAATCATAGTAAGATGTATTAAGTGAAATCAATTGCTCTATCTGTCTATCTATCTATCTATCTATCTATCTATCTATTTATCTATCATGTATCTATGTATCTATCTATGTATCTATCTATGTATCTATGTATCTATGTATCTATGTATCTATCTATCTATCATTTATCTATGTATCATCTGTCTATTGACCCATCTATCTCAAGGTCAGTGAAGGCTCCTCAAGGACTACTTTGGGGCAGCAGTGCAAGCTGAAGGACTGCACAGTGAACTCTACCTAGTCATGCAGCCTCAGTACCTTGCTCAGAATCTGGTAAGGTCCAGCCCAGCATCCCCAAACAGTCAGGGATGTTTGCTACTTTGCTTGGGTCCTGGTTAGGTACCACCCAGCCACCCCAAGTAGCTGGGGAGCCTTCATGCAATGAGTGACACAAGCTGAAGGCCTGCACAGAGTACTCCATCTAGCCATTCAGCCTTGGTACACCACTCAGAACCTGGTAAGGTCCCACCCAGAAATCTCAAGCAGTCAGGGGGCTTCTGTGCACCATATGGAGTGTGCTGAGGTTGCCAGGTGTACTCCCCCCTTTCAGGGAGCCTGTGAGTGCCACTAGAGACCTGGTAAGTCCTGCCTAATGACCACTACTCAACAGGCGAAACACCCTGCAGTACAGAAAGCCATCCTCAACCCAGAAAACAACTGAGACTTTGCATTTGGCTGCCCCAGGTAAATACAGAAAAATGACGAAAAGAAAGAGCAAAATGCAATCTCAAACTTCTAGCCCATCCCAAGCAAGCTTAAGAGACATGGACATAGAAGAAAATGTAAGCCATACACCTGAAACTTCTGAAATGATAGCAACTGAAGTAAAGAAACAATTCCATGAAGCTGTAAAATAACACAGATCAGAAATAATCTTCCAGGTAAAACTAGAAATGATAAATGTAATGAAAGAAATGATGAACACATCTAAAGTAGACATAGATAAAAAAATTGAGGAACACTAAAAAACAATGGAAATCTTGAATGAACAATTTAAAAAACAAACTGCTTGAAACAGATTCAAAGAGATATCCAGGAAATCAATAATTCTGTCAATAGCTAGAAAAAACACCTCAGTCAATGTGAAGATAGACTTTCAGATCTCGAAGGCAAGATTGCAGCTAATGAACAGGAAATGAAAGATCTTTTAAAAATAACAAGGAATCAGGAAACAACAATTCAACAGTTGCAAGACTATGCAAATAAAAACAATATAAGATTGATAGGTGTAAACTAAAAAGGTGACAACGTAAATGATACAAAGACTATTTACAGAAGTAATGGCAGAAAATTTCCCAAACATGGGAAAAGAACCTGACATACAGATAAGTGAAGCATATAGAACTCTAAACCATAGCCATAATCAAAATCTACACCCAGACATATAATGATCAACACCCCAGAAATTCAGTATAAGAACAGAATATTAAAAGCTAGTAGAAACCAGGCCACACCCAGCAAAATCCAAGCAGCAAGCAGGGCCTGGAATCTAGCCTCAGGTCCTGACCACCTGGAATCCCAGCCCATGGAAAGGGATTTGGTGTTTCCATCCCAGGCAGTAAGACCACACCCTGCATCAGAGACCACCCCAAAGAGCACCAAAGGAACAGGGGCCTAACTGGGCCATGTCCAGCAAACTCCAAGCAGCAAGCAGGGCCTGGAATCCAGCTTAGGGACCTGATGGAGCACTCTGGCAGAATTCCAGCACATGGAAAAAAACCTGGAGCTTTGCTCCCAGGCGGCAAACCTTGGACTACACTGGATTAACTGTGCTAACTTGAAGAAAGATTCAGTAACTGCCTCACCCAAACAGAAGATCTCAGCAGGAACCAGTCAATGTGGTTGAGTATGCCCCTAAAATAGAGGTCTACAGTAGGTAAATAGCGCCAGTAGTAAAGCTCCCCTCCAACTAACTGTAAGACCTTGGTGAGCCTAACAAGAGTGTGGGTGGCCCATTCCTACACACAGGAAACATCAGGCAGAGTGAGGAGGGTGCCAAGAAAGACTCCTTCAACTTTAAGAAAACTAAAAGGGCTTATGAGACACACAGGCACACAATAGGGACACAGTATGGCCTCAGCTGACACAAAAACTATAGACAGGGAGATTTGATGACCTGGAATAATCTGAAGATAAGGTAATAGCAGGAACTAAAAATTGACCTACATCAATACTACTAGGCTTGTCAGCCTAGGAGGAATATAGGACTCACTCAACAGGCCCTGCAACAGAAAGTCAAGTGACTGGCCCACCTATTCATTATGGAATGCAGCAATTGATCAAACATCAACCTTACATTAAGATGCCAAGATACACACCACCAAAAATTGACACTAGCAGGATTGAAGGACCAAACACCAACTCGAAAGAGGAAAATGGTAAAACAAAAAAGCAAAATGCAGCCTCAAACATCTAGGCTCTCAGGAGCAAGTAAAGGAAACATTGAAATAGAGGACTTCAAAAGTAACACACCAGAAATCTCTAAAAAGATAGCAAGTGAAATAAAAAACAACTCCATCTTCATAGGCAAATGGAGACAACTTGAGACTATCCTCATTAGTGAAATAAATAAGAATCATATTTATAAATCTCATATTGGGTCTCTAGTAAAAAGTAAATAAGAACTACAAGAGTAATAAAAACAAAATGTTTAACTGCTATTGTAAAAAAGAGAGGAAAAAAAGTGCTCTAAGGGATATAACTGCATGTATGTTTGAGTGTGTAAAATAGATGACCATATTGCTGAATCTTTGTTGGATCTTTGAGCAGAACTGTTTGAAGTCTGACTGTATGAATATTTACTATGTACCCTTTAACTTTGTAACTCGAACAACTACATCCAGGATGACAGTACATAATTTATAAATTACTGATTTCTTAGTTGGGCTTTTTCTCATTTTCCTTTTTCTTTCTTTCTTTTAGAATTCTGTATTGTTGCTACCTTTTTCCTGTTATTTTTTCTTCTCTTTAAATAAAATTTTAAAAATGTATAATTGCTAGTGTAAAAAAAGAGGAAATAGGAAGCGCTATAAAAGATATAGCTGCATGTAAGTTTAGATGTGTGGGATTGATGACCATATTTCTAAGTTCTTGTTGGATTGCTGAACAGATCTGTTTGCACTCTCACTGCTTTAGTGTCCACTTTGTGTGCTTTAATTCTGTAACTTGAATAACTATTTCTAAGAGAACAATATGTAATGTATCAACTAGTGATTTCTTACTGTTTATCTTCTTTTCTTGAAATTCTGTAATATTTCTACTTTTTTCATGTTTTTTCTCTTTAAATAAAAAATGTATGATTGCTATTGTAAAAAAGAGAAAATAGGAAGTGCTATAAAAGATATAACTGCATGTATATTTATGTGTGCAGGATTGTTACCCATATTTCTTAGTTCTTGTTTGTTGAACAGATATGCTTGCAGTTTCACTGCCTGAGTGTCCATTTTGTGTGCTTTAATTTTGTAACTTGAACAACTATTTCTAAAAGAGCAATATGTAATTTATCAGCTAGTGATTTCTTACTGTTTGTTTTTTTTTGAAATTCTGTATTATTTCTCTTCTTTTTCTGTTTTACCCCTTTAAATAAAAAATTAAAAAAACAAAACAAAACAAAACTCCATGAAGCTATAGAGGAAATCAAATTAGAAGTACTCTCCTTTGTAAAGACAAAAATAACAACCTTAGTAAAGGAGTTGTTGAATACAGCTAAAGAAGAAATAGAGAAAAACAGTACAGGAGCATGGGAAATTGATTGAAACCTTGAATGAACAATATAGAAAACAAGCAGAATTCATGAAACAAACTCAGAAAGATATCCAAAAAACAAAATATTCTACTCAAAGTGTTTAAAACTGTTTAAATAAAACTGAGGATAGGGTTTTGGACCTTGAGGACAGGATCACAATGATCATGAAAGGATAGAACTTTTGAAATAACAAAGCAGCATGAAATGAAAATCCAGAAGCTTCAAGATGATGCCAAGAACAACAATACAACATTAATAGGCATTAATGAAGAAGAAGGAGTCAATGCAAATGACATATGTAAAATATTCACAGAAGTAATAAAAAATTTCCCAAAAATGGGGGAAAAAAGCTGATATACATATAAGTGATGCATATAGGATGCCAAACAGTCACAATCAACATAAATACACACCCAGACACATAATAATTAAGATCTCAGACATACAGCATAAAAACAGAATACTAACAGCTGTCAGAGAAAAGACACAACTCACCTATCAAGGAAAGCCCATTAGAATCATGGCAGATTTTTCAGCACAAACCCTCAAGTCAAGAAGAGCTTGGAGTGAGGTATTTCAAGCCCTGAATGAAAACAACCTTCAACCCAGACTGATGTACCCAGCAAAACTTTCATTCAAATTTAATGGAGAAACAAGATAGTTCCATGACAAAGAACAACTGAAGAAATTCATGTCCACCAAACCAACCCTAGAAAGCATATTGAAAAACATACTAGACAGAGATAAAAATGACCACAATCCCCAGAACCACAACAGAAAGAAGTAGGTCAAGCAATTAAATAAGGGGGAAAAGCAGAAAGCAAACAACTGGAACATAACATGGCAAAGTCGAGCCAGTACATATTAGTGTTATCCATAAATGTAAATGGCCTCAATTCACCTATCAAAAGAAAAAGGTTGACAGAATGGATCAAGAAACATGATCCCACAATATGCTGTATACAAGAAACACATCTGACCCAAAAGGACACTCATAGATTAAAATTCAAAGGATGAAAACAGTATGTCATACAGCAGGAACCCAGAAAAAGGCAGGGGTAAATATTATATTTGCAGACAATGTGAACTTCAAATCTAAAATGATTAAAAGAGATAAAGTAGGACACTACATACTCATAAATGGAAAAATTCAAGAGGAAGAACTCACAGTTATAAATATATATGCACCAAATACAGGAGCACCCAACTATATAAGACAGATACTAATGGACATGAAAAACCAAATACACAAGAACACAATTATAACAGGAGATCTTAATAGCCCATTGTCACAAAGAGGTAGATAAACTAGACAAAAAGTCAGCAAAGAAATAATGGAATTGAATTATACCTGCAAGCAGTTGGACTTATTAGATGTTTACAGAGTGTTCCAACCAACCACATCAGGACACACATTCTTCTCAGCTACACATGGGACATTCTCCAAAATAGACCATGTATTATCCCACAAAACATTCTTAAGTAAATGCAAAGATATTGAAATTATCCCATGCATAGAATCTGACCACAGCACACTAAAATTGGAAATTAATGGCAAAAGAAATTGCAAAACCTGCATAAATACATGGAAATTAAATAGCAACCTTTTGAACAACCAGTGAGCTACAGATGAAATTAAAGAAGAAATAACGCAGTACCTACATATTCAATGAACATGCAGAAAAAACATACTGTAATCTGTGGGATGCAATGAAAGTGTTCTTAAGAGGGAAATATATAGCAATAAATTGCCATATCAAAAAAACAGAATGAGCACAAATAAACAATCTAATGCTTCATCTCAAGCTTCTAGAAAAAGAGCAAGTTAAGCCCAAAGCTCATAGAAGAGAGGAAATTGTAAAGATTAGAGCAAAAATCAATGCAATTGAAACTAAAAAAATACAAAGAATTAATGAATCAAAAAGATTGTTTTTTGACAGAATAAACAAAATTGACAAACCTCTGGCTAACCTTATAAAGAAAAAGAAAGAAAAAATGCAAATTCACACAATAAGGACTGAAAAGGGGGAAATTACTACAATTCCCATGGAAATTCAAAAGATCATGAATACCTACTTTGAAAATCTCTACTCATGTAGAGTGGAAACCTGGGAGGAAATGGACAGATTCCTAGAAACAAATGAACTACCAAAACTCAATCAAGAAAGTATAGCAATTTTGAATAATCCAATATCTGCTATTGAAATTGAAAATGTAATTAAATACTTACTAGCAAAGAAAAGCCCAGGTCCTGATGGATTCATAGCTGAGTTCTACAAGAAATTTAGAGAAGATTTGATGCCAGTACTCCTTACACTCTTCAATCAAATTGAAAAGAAAGCAATCCTCCCTAAATCATCCTGGAAGGCAAGTATTACTCTGATATCAAATCTGGAGAAAGACCCAACTTAAAAGGAGAACTATAGGCCAATCTCACTAATGAACATTGATGCAAAGATTCTCAATAAAATACTGGCAAATAGAATGCAGCAAATCATCAAGAAGATTATACATCATGACCAAGTGGGGTTCATCCCAGGAATGCAGGTATGGTTTAACATATGCAAATCAATAAGTGTAATACACCACATCAACAGAGACAAAAACAAAAACCACATGGTCATCTCAATGGATGCAGAAAAAGCCTTCAATAAAATCCAATATATGTTCATGATAAAAACCCTTCAGAAACTCAGAATACATGGTGTCTACCTCGATCTTATAAAGGCCATCTATGACAAACCAATAGCCAACATTATACTAAACAGACAAAAACTGAAAGCTTTCACTTTAATTCATGGTGGGAGTGTAGACTGGTACAACCACTATGGAAAGCAGCATGGAGAATTCCCAGAAGACTAGGACTGGAAGCCTCATTCAATCCAGCTATTCCCCTCCTGGGTATTTTCCCAGAAAAACTGAAAAGTTCATATCACAGTGATATGCATGCACCCATGTTCATAGCAGCACAATTTGTCATAGCTAAATCTGGGAAGCAACCAAGATGCCCATCAAACACAGAGTGGATGAAAAAGATGTGGCATTTTTATACAATGGAATATTACTCAGCTATAAAAAACAATGATCTTGAGACCTTCATAGGTAGATGGAGACAACTTGAGACTATCCTCATTAATGAAATAAATAAGAAACATATTTATAAATATTACATTGTGTCTCTAGTGTAAAAAGTAATAACAAAGGTGGGAATAATAAAATCCAGAATGTTTAATTGTTATTGTAAGAAAGAGGAAAAGAAAGTGCTCTAAAAATATAACTGCATGCATGTTTAACTGTGTATGATAGATGACCATATTACTAATTTTTTTTGTTAGATCATTGAGCAGAACTGTTTGCAGTCTCATTGTTTGAATGTCTGTTTTGTATGCTTTAATTCTGTAACTTGAACAACTCTTTCCAAGATGACATGTAATTTATCAACTAGTGATTTCTTAGTGTTTTTTTGTCTTTTTTTCCTTTGGAATTCTTTATTATTGCTACCCTTTTTTCTGTGTTGCTTTTTTCCCTTTTTTTTCTCTTTAAATAAAAATAAATAAATAAATAAATAAAAGCTGTTAGAGATCAGAAACACATCACCTATAAAGGAAAGCCCATCAGAATCACAGCAGACTTCTTAACACAAACAATCAAGTCAAAAAGAATATGGAGTGAAATATTTCAAATCCTTAAGGAAAAAGACTTCCAACCTAGATTGATGCACCCTGCAAAACTATTCTTCAAAATTGATTGAGAAATAAGATACTTCTCTGACAAAGAACAGCTGAAGAACTTCATGACCACCAAATCAACCCTGCAAAGAATACTGAAAGATACTCTATATAGACATAAAAATAACTATGACTTCAAAAACACCAACAGAAAAAAAACCCCAACAAACAGGGCAAACAAACAGAAGTCAAAGGGAAAGAACCAACAGCAGAAAGATAACATGACAAAAATAAGTCAATGTATATCAGTTATAACCATTAATGTAAATGGCCTCAATTCACCAATTAAAAGAAACAGATTGGCAGAAAGGATCAAGAAACAGCATCCAACCATGTGCTGTATATAAGAAACCCATCTATCCCAAAGTGAAATTCATAGACTAAAAGTCAAATTATGGAAAACTATACTTTATGCAACAGGAATATCCCTCTCAAAAAAAAAAAAAGCAGGCATAACTATTGTGTTTTCAGACAATGTGAAATTCAAATCGAGAATGATCAAAAGAGATAATGAAGGCCACTCCATGCTGGTTAAGGGATAACTTCAAGAGGAAGAGATAATATTAAATATATATGCATCCAATATGGGAGCATCCAGATACATGAAACAAATGCTAATAAAATAAAAATCAGATAAGCAACAACACAATTGCTTAATGGAGACCTTAACACCCCATCAACACAAAGAGACAGATCAACTAGACAGAAAATCAGCAAAGAAATAACAGAACTCAATAAACTTGTGAACAAATGGACTAAGTAGATGTGTACAGAATGTTCCATTCAACAGCATCAGAGACTGAAAGTCAAAGGATGGAAACAATAATCCATGCCCCAGGAACCCCCCAAAAAGCAGGGGTAGCTAACATACATTGTTCTCAGCTTCACATGGGACATTCTCTAAAACAGACTATATATTAGCCCATAGAACATGCTTAAGTAAATGCAAAAGAATTGAAATTATCCTATGCATATTATCTCATCATAGTGCCATGAAACTAGAAAATAATGACAAAAGAAACTGCAAAAGCTTCATAAATACATGTAAGTTAAATAATACACTCCTCAACAGTCAATGAGACATAGAGGAAATTAAAAAATATCTACAAGGAAACAAAGATACAAATACAACTTACTAGAACCTGTGGGATGCAATGAAATCAGCTCTCAGAGGAAAATTTATTGCAATGAATTCCCACATCAGGCAAACAGAATGAACAAAAATAAACAACCTGGTACTACACCTCAAACATCTAGAAAAAGAAGAGCAAGTCAAGCCCAAACCCAAAAAAAAGGGAGGAAATTATAAAAATGAGAGCAGAAATCAATGCAATAGAGACTAAGAAAACAATATAAAAATCAATGAATCAAAAGAGTTGTTTCTTTGAAAGAATAAATAGAACTGATAAGCCCTTAGCCAACATTATTAAAAAAAAAGGAAAGAAAAACTCAAATTCATGCAATAAGGAATGAAAAGGGTGAAATCACTACAGATCCTGTGGAAATACAGAAGATCATCAATACCCACTTTGAAAACCTATACTCTCTAGGCTTGATAACACAGAATTAATGGACAGATTCCTAGAAACATATGAATTACCAAAGCAGGAACAAGAAGATATAAAACTGCTGAATAACCCAATTTCAATTAATGAAATTGAAAATGTAATTAAAACCTTAACAACAAAGAAAAGCCCAGGTCCAGATGGATTCACTGTGGAATTCTACAAGAAATTCAAAGAAGACTTAATGCCAGAACTGCTCAAACTCGTCAATGAAATTGAAAGGGAGACGATTCTCTTCAACTCATTCCTGGAAGCAAGTATTACCCTAATACCAAAACAAGAGAAAGACCCAATCAAAAAAGAGAACTACAGGCCAATCTCCCTAATGAACATAGATGCAAAAATCTTCAATAAACTATTGGCAAACAGAATGCAGCAAATCATCAAGAATATTATACACCACGACCAAGTGGGATCCATTCCAGGAATGCAGGGATGGTCAAGATATGCACATCAATAAATGTAATCCACCATATCAATAGCGCCAAAGATAAGAATCACATGATCATTTCAATAAATGCAGAAAAATCTTTTGATAAAATTTAACATTCATTCCTGATAAAAACCCTACAGAAAATCAGAATAGACTGTCTTTACCTCAATCTCATGGAAGCCATCTATGACAAGCCAACACCCAGTATCATATTAAATGGTCAGAATCTGAAAGCTTTCACTCCAGAATGAGGAACAAGACATGGATGTTCACTACTGCAACTACCATAACTCCTTTGCAGTATAGTGCTGGAAACATTAGCCAGAGCAATTAGACAAGAGAGAGAAATAAAAAGAATAAGGGTAGGAAAGTAAGTAGTTAAATTATCATTATTTGGAGATGATATGATACTGTACATAGAAGACCCCAAAACTCCATTGAAAGACTTCTAGATATAATAACCAAATTCAGTAATATAGCTGGATACAAAGTCAATACTCAAAATCAATAAAATTCTTGTGTACAAACAACCAACTTACTGAGAGAGAAATAAGAGAAACCACATCTTTCACAATAGCATCTCAAAAAAAGAAATACTTAGGAATCAATCTAACAAAGGAAGTAAAAGATCTATTCAGTGAAAATTATAGTACTGTGAAAAAAGAAATTGAAGAGCTCAGAAAATGGAAAGATATTCCTTGGTCTTGAATAGGAAGAACAAATATTGTGAAAATGGCCATTCTCCCAAAATTGTTATACAGGTTTAATGCAATTCCAATCTAAATACCATTAGTGTACCTCATAGATCTAGAGAGATTATTCCTAAAATTCATCTGGAACCAGAAAGGAAGTGTAATAGCAAAGGCAATTCTGGGCAACAAAGATAAGGCAGGAAGCACCACAATTCCTGACTTGAATTTATACTACAAAGCTACTGTAATAAAATAATCATGGTACTGGAATAAAAAGAGACCTGAAGATCAATGGACTAGATTAGAAACTACAACCACAACTGCAAACACACTCAGCCACCTTATAACTGCATGGAAAATACTTCCTAGAATCAACAACTGAGATCTCATCTTATCAAAAAGATCTGTATGTCAAAAGAAATCTCCAACAGAGTGAAAAGAAAACCCACGAACTGGGAAGAGATCTTAGTTAGCTGTCCATCAGGCAAAGCTGTTCTATCTAGAACATAAAGAATCAAAAAAAAATCAGGCCCCTAAAATGCAGTCTCCATGCCACAAATGGGCATCTGAGACAAATACACGCTTCTCAGATGAAGAAATAAACATGACAAATAAATACATGAAAAAAAGTTCAGCATCATTGGTCATTAGGGAAATGTAAGTTAAAACAACACTGAGATTCCATCTCACTCCAGAAAGAATAGCCAGAACCAAGAAAGTCACTAATACCAAATGCTGGAGAGGAGGTGAGGAAAAAGCAACCCTTCTGCACTGTTGGTGTGAGTTAGACTGGTGAAGCCACATGGAAATCAGTCTGGAATTTCACCAAAAATCTGGGATTGGAAGTCCCATTTGATCCAGCTATCCTGCCTCTGGGCATATTCCCAGAAAAACTGAAGGCATCATACCATAATGAGATATGTTCACCAATATTTATGGCAGCACAATTTGTAGTGGCTAAATCTTGGAAACAACCCAAATGCCCAACAACTGAGGAATGAATAAAAATGTTGTGGCATTTTTATACAATGGAGTACTACTCAGCTATAAAGAAGGATCATTTGAGGCTCTCATAGGAAAATGTATGCAACTTAAGACCATACTCACAAATGAAATCAATCAAACTCACATGTGTAAACACCATATTGTCTCCCTAGTGTAAGAAACTGAAAGAGTAAATAAGATACAAAATCTTCAATAAATATTGTGAAAGGGTAAGAAACTTCTCAAAGGAGAAAAAAATAACTCAGGTAGGGAAAAGAATAAAATAATGATGGGAAATAAAAGATATAAATTTGTATATATACACTTAAGATAGCTAAGATGATTGTACTATTAATAGTGTTAGTTCTTGAAACAAAACAGTTAACATCAGTAGGATTAGATTTACTTTGCATGTCCATATCTGGTAACCTGAGTAACTCTTTTGAAGAAAATTATGAAAAGTAACAACCTTTGTTATGTTCCTATCACCTTGTTTTGAAAGCCTATATTGTTACTGTTTTTGGCTCTTTGTTATTTTTATTTGTTTCTTTTGTTTCTTGTTTTTCTTGTATTTTGTTTTGTTTTTCCCTCTAATACAAAGAGGGTAGATGTACATGTATAGCTCATACATGCCTAGAACTTTTCCTAAAGAGTTTACAACAATTGATTTTGTTGTGTGTGATGGTATGAACAGCTACTTTGAAGAAAACAAGACATTAAGGTAGCCACTGCTGATGAGTAACTCTATTACAAGAACCTGCCATTAAAGTGTTGATTGATGGAACCTGGCACTCAGAGCAGCTGTGGGTTGGTTTCACTTCAGAGCTCTCAGTGTTGCATTCCCACAGTGACTTTGTGAGAGACAGTCACAGTAGGCTGCATCTTGGGTCCCCTTCTGGCTGTTCTGGGTAATCTCTCTGCTATATTTTTGTGTATCTGGAAGAATATTTTTCTAACTGAATAAGCTGTTCTTGTAAGGTGATATTTTCCCAACTAGTGTAAATCTCCTCAGAGGGTTTTATTCAGTGGTGGGGGCCTCCAAATGCGACATCAAAAGGTGTGTACTCAGTGGATACAGTGAAGTTCTGACTTTTAAGAGGACCATAGGTAACAAGTCTACCTACGGTGTCTCAATTTCTTAATAATACTTTGCCAGTATTGACTTTGAGGTTCTGTTCATTTGCTCCACTTTGCTTGAGCTCTGAGGCCTATAGTCAGTATGGAGTTTTTGTCTGACTTTTAGTTCTTTGGCTAGTTTTTTAGTTATTTTTGCCAGAAATGATGGCCCACTGTCTCTACTTATAAGTGGCAGCCTATATCTGGTAATAATTTTTCTTAACAGTGCTCCACATACCTCAGAGGCCTTTTTGGTCCTTTTTGGGGATGCCTCTTGTCAGCCATAATAAATACAGAGAAGAACCAGCAAATACTTGTAGCCCAAGCATGGTTTGACTCCAGTAAAGTCTATTTGGATCTCCTCAAAAGGAGAGAATCCTGAGTGTTGGATTCCAGGTGGTGGTTGAGGGCCACTTAAGGCCTTGGACCTTGCACAGATTTGACATTTTTTGTTAACATCTGCACAAATCACTGACAATCTTGGGATATAATAATATCAATCCAACATCTGGGCTGTAGCCATCTATCCTTCATGGGTGATATTGTGGTGCCGTCTGACCCAGGTATATGTCTGGTGGGACCCAGACACCATTTGGGCACTCATTAGCTCCTTACTGTATCCCCCATTTTATTTCACCTATGGTATAATGGAGAGAACCTCTGGGCAAGTTAAGGACAGTTTTTTGGTGGAATTTCACATTGAGTGTCTCCATGCTGAACCAAGTCATTGTCTTCCCAAGCTGAGGTCTCAGAAGCCAGTTTAGTGGCCTCATCTGCTTTATGATTGCCAAGAGGGACAGTGTCTTTTACCTTTTGCTGTCATTTCCAATGGATAACAGACACCTTTTTTTAGGCTTCTAAATTTCAGTCAGAATTTGAGAGATTTCATCCTTGTTTTTAATTTGTTTCCTTTTCGGCTGACTGATTTTGGGGAAGGGGTCCAGCTAGGAGCACCCCTCAGCCACAGCAGCACATCTGGCCCCACTTTGCCCATTTTAAACAGATCTACTTACATTTGTGAACAAGGTGTACTCAGCATCTGCCAAAGGCTCCATCTGGAGATCAGGGCAGCTAGCAAAGAGCTCATTTGTTGATGCAAAGCAACCGTGAACTGGCTGCTCAAGCTTTAAGGACAGATAGGTGGCTGGATTTAAAGTCTGTACTGTCTGGATTCCTAACAAACAGTCCTTGGTACTGGATGATGCAGCTATTTGACACCAATCTATGTCCCAGACTGTTGAGAAGCTCAAGAGCTATATGCAGCACCAGGAGAGTAATGTTTTGTCCCAAAGTATCTTGGTTACTTTTCTCTCATTGCTGGGACAAAATACCCAACACTCAAAATGAAGGAAGAAAGCTTTATTTAGCTCACTCTTTGTGGAGGTTTCAGACCATAATCAGCTGGCTCCAGGGCACGGTGGCATGGCACAGGGGCAAGACTTCAAGGCAGCAACCAGCAAAAACAGCCAGAGCAAAAGAGGGAAGAGTAAGCCTCTTCTCCTCCCATATATTGTAAAGAGGTTACTCCCCTCCAAAGGCAGGTGTAGCACTCACACCACTTCTGTGCCCTCGTCTTGCAAAGTAAGGACCCAGGCTCTCTGCCGAGTCTGTTAGTTAAACTTCCAAACTTTTCAAGTTGACATAATGTATCAGCAATAACTCGAAGTTAATTTGGCTGCCTCTTTTAACAGGAGGCCAGTTGCTGACAATGCCCACAAATAAGGAGACTACTTTCTGGATACTGAGTCTAAAGACATAGACGAGTAGGTGACTGGTCTATCTCAGGGTCCCACAATTTGGGTCAGAATGTCTGTGGCAACATGTTGCTTTTCATCCATAAAAATGTTGAAGGTATAAGTGGAATCTGGAATCCCTAAAGCCAGAGGTGAACACAGAACCCTTTTGATCCATTTGAATGCCTCACTTGCTTTTAAAGCTCAATTAATTAATTATCTTTCAGTGCTTGATTTTTTAACATGTTGTAATGCACCTTGGTTTTTGCTGCATCACCAGGTATCCAAACTCAGAAGAAACCAGCTGCCCCCCAAAACTCTCTATATTACTTTTTTTTGTTACTTCATGAGATGGAGCAAATAACTTCTTTGCTTTTTGGGACCAAATGTAGAAGCCTTTTCTTCAAATCAAACTCCAAATACCTTTTTGCTTGAAGATTTGAGTCTTTCTCTAAGAGACTTTGTACCCAGTCACACAAGTGATGGATAAGGGTTAATGTTCCCCTCCAACAGTCATCTTTACTGAGGTCTCTCGTCAGGATACCATGCAGAAGAGCTCAGTAGAATCTGCTGTGGGCAAATGTGGCTAGATCAGCTGCCAAGGGCTCTCTGAATAGTATGGGCGAATTCTTGAATCCTCGAGGAATGTGCGTCCATATGAGTTGTCCTTTTTACTCTGTGTTAGGGCCCTCCTATCCAGAGGCAAAAAGAAGCTGACAGTCTACGAAAATGCCAGCTTGTTTTGTTTGGAAATATGGAACTGATTACCTAAACAGGCCTCCCAAGATGTGAGATATTGTTTTAGTACAATAGGAACAGCTCCTGGGTTAAGTCTAGTCAGCAAAGGGGCAGGGTTAACAACCAATCCTGGGAGCCAGATTTCCACCCAGACTTCTGGAAACAGTCTTTAAAACCTCAAGAATACAGTCACTGGGCATTTCTGTTGGGTAGAGTCACCACTCTTTTTCTTTGGGCAGTTAGACTAAGTATCAAACTCAGAACTGGTGGCTCAAGGGCGAGGGTGGCAGGTTGACTGGGAGGAAAGGAGATGTCACTCCCAGATTTCATATGAGATCTCAGCCCAGTGTAGGAACAAGACATACGCATCTATGAAAATTCATGTTTGCTAAAATGTCCTCTAAGCTCACGGGATCTGCTTCAGCAGAATATTTTAGCAGCAGGTGTACCAGTAGCCCCCCCATTAATTGGATTTGGAAAGAGGTCAAAGGAGCAACAGTTTGGGTGACAACTGCATATTCAGCCTCACTGTTGATCATAAAAGCTATTGTTATTTCTCTGACTTTCAGTGTAACTATAGGCTCTAAGAGGTCTAATTTAATACCATCTGTGATTGTTCCCACTCAGTGCCATCAAGGAATTAAAGAAGGAGCTCAGGTAGTGGTGGCAAGTTCAGTGCTCCCAAAGCCTGTTTGTCTTTTGGGTGGAGGAGTTGTTTGTCTTTCTGATGTCCAAATTTCTTGCATCTGGCCCACTGGTTTGAGTCTAGAACACAGGAATGGCTGCCTGTTTGGCATTTAGAGCCCTGTGAGGCCTTGTTGCCTCATTTTGGTTTCACTATTGACCAGTCTGCAGCCCTTCTGGTACTGCATTTCCAGAAAGTGCAGTCAAGACAGCAGTCTGATGATGTTTATGTTCTTTTTTTCTTCTCCCTCTCAGTTTATAAAAACCTTTTGGCTATTTGGAATAGTTGAGTAGCGTTTATGCAGAGAAGCCTTCAATCTTTTGGATTTTCTTCCAAACATCAGAGGCACAGAGCAACATGCAAACTGAGTTTCCCATCTGCTGATGCTCAGGAGCCTCAGGGTGGAACGGGGTATAAGTCTGAGAAGCCTCACAGGTCTCTCCTAGGATTTCATGGGGCTTGTGTTTGCTCTTGGATAATGTCAGCTATCTTAGACATGTTGATAGGCTTCTCTCCCTGCTTTTATTCCCACCAGGAGTGCCTTTCGATATCTGGTCAAAGCTGTGCTGCAGTTTTCAGTGTTAAAGTCCCAATCTGGTGGGTGAGCAGGCCTCTGGGTCAGCAACAGCCTCAGGAACTTTAGTCCTCAGCCAAATTTGTCCACCCTCCTAATTGTGAGCTTGCTCCTTCCTGTTAAAAGGGTCGGAAAAATTTGTTGGTAGCCCTCCCCAGTTGGCCGATATGTCTGGAAGATCAAGGTCAAGAGCTTTACTGTGGCCTGGAGCTTTTCTGAATATGAGGGTAATAATATTTCCAGGTGATAAGATCATTGGAAGTAAAAGGCTGGTAGTGGTTTGCAATGGTTGATTTGGTTCCCCTGTGCTAGGGCTTTCAAAAAAGGCATCTGGAGATAGGATGAGCAAAGCCAGTACCTAACAGGACCCATTATAGCCAGCTCCTCAGAACTAGGAGGTGACAGAACAGTCGATAGGGAGGAGGTAGTGGAGTGAGGCCATGCAGGTGGTGACTGGTTGGGAGCTGTGGCTGCCTCTGGGGGCAGTGGTGGAGGGTCTGGCAGGTTTGCATAGCCTCCCATGTATGGAAGAGGGAGGTCATCAACAGGACCATCAGGCAGGGTAGGATAAATCTTTTTGGCTTTAGTTTTTGGGACCTTTTTTGATTGTTAATAAAATTTTTTATTTTAAAAAGCAAAACAGAAAAAAAGGATAAAAATGATACAGAACTTCAAAAAATAGTAGGAAATTAACACTAGTTAATACATTGCATATTGTTATCTTAGAAGTAGTTGTTCAGGTTACAAGATCTAGGTATAAAAAACTCTCAATCAAACTGATAGCACAAACTGTTCTTTTTAATGAAATATCAGAGATTAGTAGTATAGTTATCTGTCTTGTACATATACATACATACATTTATGTATGCATACATGTAATCACTACATACATACCACTTTCTTCCTTTTTTCCTTTCCCTTATCCCAATTGTTCTTTCTTTTTGAGCACTTTATTACTCTTTCATTATAACATCTATTGTACATTTTGGATCTTATTACTTTTTCAGTTTTTAATTTTTTTTACACTAGGGAGACAATATGATATTTATAAATGTGAACTTGATTTATTTCACTTATCAGTATGGCCTCAAGTTGCCTCTATTTACTTATAAGAGCCTCATTATCCTTTTTATAGCTGAGTAATATTCCATTGTATAAAAATACCACATCTTTTTTATCCAATCTGCAGTTGGTGGGCATTTGGGTTGTTTCCAAGATTTAGCTTTTACAAATTTTGCTGCTATAAACATGAGTGCACATGTATCACTGTGGCATGACATTTTCAATTTTTCTGGAAAAATACTCAGAAGGAGAATAGCTGGATTGAATGAGATTTCCAATCTGAGGATTTTGAGGAATCTCCACACTGGTTTAGACAGTGACCGTACCAGTCTACACCCCCAGCAACAGTGGAGCAGTGTTCCTTTTCTCCTACAGCCCCACCAACATTTGTTATTGGTTGATTTCTTGATGGCAGCTATTCTTTCTGGAGTGAGATGGAATCTCAATGTTGTTTTAATTTGTGTTTCTCAAATGACCAGTGATGTTGAACATGTTTTCATGTATTTATTTGTCATTTGTTTTTCTTCATCCGAGAAGTGCATATTCAACTCAGACGCTTTAGGGCCTTTTTATTTTGCTGTTTAGGTCTTATCACCAGGAGAATCCCCTTTTCCTGGCAAGCATAAGCCTAAAGTCATCTCGGGGGAATTTTACACAGTTCCTACCATAAATCAACATAAAGAAATTGATCAGGATGGACTTCGGTGGGGGGGTATCAGACACTTTGCCCCAGACTCCATGGATGATTTCTAGATTCAGGGTTCCTTCTGGTAGCCAAGCAGGGCATAAACTCGGCCAATCGGTCTCAGTACAAACCTGCAGTGGTGTCACTTTAACTCCATGCTAGGAGAAAAAGCCTTTCCTAAAGTTTTCTACCATGCAGTCCAGCACACTGCGCTCATTCTGACTTTTACCCATTTCTAACTCCCTGTGGTGTGTGTGATACACCCTTAAATGGAATTACTACAAAGACTGGGAACCACTTCCTGAGGAGTCACCATCCAGATGCCTTTCTGGCTACACCCCTTGCAGGGACTTAGGTGCCACTTGAGTGCCAGTCCTAATTATGCCATACATCGACCACCACAGAACCCCAGGTGAAGGCCCATCTGAGCACTATGACCAGGGCTTCCCAATCTTGGTGCACTGGAGAACCAGCCTATGGCTGGCTCCCACTGGCTGCTTTCAGTCAGCCCTGCATGCATAACACACAGAGGTTAGTACATTCCCATCCCCAGTCCTGGGGGCCAGTCCAGCTGAAACAGCAGCTGCAATAGACTCAAACAAGAACCGGACCTGGAACAGGTGTCAGACATAGGTGTTTGAGGGTTGATCGCTTTCTGCTTTGTCCACAGTAGGGATGGTAACAAGTAATTAAATAGGGTAACTGTGGGACTAACCCAGGGCAGACCTATTGGAGGGCATGGTCTGGTCATGTTCCAGTGGCTCCTAGGTCTGATGAGGTCTTCACTGTAAACACAGGGGCTCTCTCCCTACATGGTGTAGGAGACTCCAAGAAAAATCTGGAGGGTGGGCCTTCTCATCTGCAGATGGATGAGCCCAGGCAGTGAGCAGCAGGCCTGCCCCAGCGACCTTAAGTGATTAGCATACCGCTTTCCTGGCCAACATTAGAAGGGGGCTAACTACCCTTCTTTCCCTATCTCCCCTACATAATAGGGCAAAGCTAATTTCCAACATGTCTTCTGTATAGGTCCAGGTTTACCATTAATAATGGCCTGTGCCAATGGGAGGAGGCTGAAACCTGCCCCTCCCCATGTCAGTTTTCCTAAGGGCATGGTCTGTTTGACAGATGCATTCGTATGACTCCAAGATACATTATGGCAATTTGACTGGTTATCTTTTCTGCCTCTTAATTTTCCTTGGGGAACCCAATCAATAAATTCAAAATCATTTAATGACTTCTTTTGTCACCTACTTCCTTTATAAATGATCCAAAAATGGGAAGGATAGTCAATTGATGCAACCCAATATGCAGTGGTTACACAAAGAGGTACACAGGGAACATAGGAAGTGACCATTCCCCAGAAATGTTCATTGAGCTCCTTCCCAGGAAAACACACTGTTCTCTATTGTGGACCATTCACAGTTGGGCTGGGACCAAGAGTGAATAATTATATTGTAAGCATCTATATTCAGTGCATAAAGGTGGATATATGAAGTGAACAGTATAACTCACATCAGCACTAGAATTTATGTGTTCTGAGGTGAAAAAGGACTGAAGACCCAATCTAATTAATAGTGGTAGATTTTAGGAGGAAAGTTCTGCCGTGTAGTGAGTGTACGCAGAGGAGGGTTAGGCACATAAGCCCAATACTCTCCCCCTGAAATGGAGGTTATCCATACAGTGTGCCATAGTGGTCACCATAACAACAATCATATTATCAGGGATTGGTGAGAGGCCTAGTCATGCCACCAGCATGCTGACCTCCCGGGCTGTCTTTTTCTGCCCCCAGGTTATAGGTCTTGCAGGCTGTGTCATCTTGAGTAGTTGGGTGTTGGATTCTTCTCCATCATCAGCCTCAAAAAAGCTCATATGAGAGGGGCCAGGTGACAGCAGGCTTCAGCAAGTTTCTTGATTTTTCCTTCCTGCATTGCTGCATGTTCTGGGATGGCACCCGTACTCATATTCTGTTATCTGTTAACACACACACCCTTTCACATGTTATCAACTGTGTGGTTGCTTCCCATGTTCCTGTTTGGTGATCTATCTACAGGTCCTGTGTGTGGGGTGTATCTATGGATGCATCATTTTTGTAATGAAGCTCTGGGGACATGCATTTATTTTCTGAGCATGGATTTAAAAAATTTTAAAGTGAAAGTGGCAAGGTCTAATTTTGCTTGTGGGAGTAGCTGTATTCCCCCTTTTTGTTTTTGAACTTGTGTTTTTAAAGAGAGATGAGCATGTTCTATAACAGCTTGGCCCTGATGGTTATAAGGAATGCTAGTGATTATGTTTAATACGCCAAAGCTGAAAAAAGGAAGATAAAGTCATGCTAACATATGGGGGTCGGTTTTCTGTTTTTATTGTAAAGGGAATCCTTATGGCAGCAAATGCAGAAAATTCCTAACTTTTTTTACTTCCATTGCATGTAATATGTATCATATGATAATAAGTATCTATAGAAACATGAACATATTGTACTATTTTGTTATGTTTGCTATTATTGTGTGTGAAGGTATGGTCAACTATTTTGAAGAAAACAAGAAACATTATGGTAGCCACTATTGATATCCTGTTGTCTTGTTGTGAACTCCTGTGTTGCTTGTATTGTTCTGTTCTGACATGCTTTGTTCTGTTCTGCTTTGTTTTATTCTCTTTAAAACAAAAAAAAACTTAAACAGTAAGTTTGCTCATCTGGGAGAGATTTTGAACACATTGCTTGGGGTGTTATACATAAATGTTATAAAAAATTGAAAGACAGGATCACTAGGGAAATGATTATCAGTTTATTCTATGAAATCAGCAAAAGCAATTTGTCAATGTATAGCCTATTGTGACAAGGTTGAACACTGAGATAACTCCAAATCCAATATTATTACTGATGGATCACCACCAAACAACTTATTAGAAAGAGTTTTTCCAGCTACTACAATTTTAGCAATTTGTTCAGTATAAAATGGTAAAGTTTTCACCAAGTGGTTGGTAAGTAAAGACACTCAATAGAGAGCCAATGAGAATTGTAGAATTGCCCCAAAATCCCTGTGAGGGAGTAAGAACTATTTCCAACATAGAAAACAGGAGAATAATGGTTATTAATATTGCACACTTATCTTTCTTGCAATAACTTTTTTAAAAACCAATTTCTATTTCCCTTGTTCTTTTGAAATTAACTGTCATGAGGAGTTAATTTGAGGGTCTTGCACAGTATTATAAAGATATTTTAATTGTTAAGTAATGATACCTAAGTCAGGATGGATCTAATAAATAATCTCTCCAGAATTTTTGGAAATCATTTAAAGTCAACAACTGATCTTGTCTTATTTTAATAGCCTGAGGCCCCTACCAGAAAGGTAGTTGATAACCTATTCATGATTGATCCAGTTTAGGCAACAATGCCAAGGGCTCAGGATTGATGTGTACATTTTTTGCCAGTGCTAGGCCTAATTGAAAGAGGGTTGCCATCCTTATGCTATTTAGAATGGTTATGTCTTGATCAATGGTTCCCCTTTTCACAGTGGGCACACAGACCGGGAGCTCATTCTGTATTCTCCCCGGGGGGATTACTGCATCCTTCACCAGCAGGTATGAATGAGTTTTCCCATCCTGTGGGAGCAGTGCAATGTTTTCAAAGGTGTCTCATTTTTCCAGAATTCAAACATTTAACATAAGTACTTTTCATCCCTGTTGTAAGGCTTAACATGGCATGTGATACCATTGAGCTCTTGTAGGACCTAATGCCTGTATCCTGATGGTCTTTTAAATAATTTCCCAAAGCCAAGCCAGTGCCAGGGAGCGAGGTGAGTTGCAGCTCTCCAGGGAAGGTCTGGAAGGGTTTGGGACTGTCAATCCCTGTGGCTGGGTGGCTACCCAACTGCCTTGGGTCATTGGGCTAGACTGCAGAGGTTCCATGGGCTTGAGTGGACTGTGCCCAGCAACCTTCATTCAACCAGGGGAGCCAGGCCCACCAAAGGGGGAGCCAAAGCAGGGCTGTGCCACGAGGGAAAGTTTGGAAAATCACTGGAAACATGGAAATATAGGAAAATGACAAAATGAAAGACTGAAATGCAATCTCAAACCTCCAGCCCATACCAAGAAAACCTAGGAGACATGTACATAGAAGAAAATGCTACACATACACCTGAAATGCATGAAATGATATCAACTGAAATAAAGAAACAGGTACAGGAAGCTATGAGGGAACTCATATCAGAAATATTTTCCCAGGTAAAAGAAGAAATGATAAAAGTAGTGCAAGAAATACTGAATGCATCCAACTAAGACACAGCTAAAATATTAGAGGAACAAAGCAAAATGATAGAATCCCTGAATGAACAGTTTAAGAGACAAGCAGAATGCATTAAGCAGATTCAAAGAGATATACAGGAAATCAAAAACTCTAATGAAAGTTGCAAAAACCACCTCAACAAAAGTGAAGATAGAATCTCAGACCTCGAAGACAAAAATGCAGCTAGTGAACAGGAAAGAAAAGATCTTCTAACAATAACAAGAAATCAGGAAATAATTCAACAGCTGCAAGATGATGGAAAGAAAAACAATATAAGATTAATAGGTATAAAAGAAAAAGAAGGGGAAAGCACAAATGATATCAAGAGGCTATTTACTGAGGTAATAGCTGAAAACTTCCCAAACATGAGTATGGAAACTGACATATGGATTAGTGAGGCATATAGGACTCCAAATAGCCATAAGCAAAACAAAACCACACCCAGACATATAATAATCACCATCCCAGAGATCCAACATAAGAACAGAATATTAAAAGCTGTTAGAGAGAAAAGACAGGTCACCTATAAAGGAAAACCTATCAGAATCACAGCAGACTTCTCAACACAAACAATGAAGTCAAGAAAAGAATGGAGTGAACTGTTTCAGATATTAAAGGAAAATGACTTTCAATCCAGACTGATGTACCCTGCAAAACTGTCCTTCAAAATGGATGGAAAATTAAGATACTTCCATGACAAAGAACAGCTGAAGAACTTCATGATCACCAAGCCAAACCTACAAAAAATACCGAAAGACATTCTAGATACACATAGGAAAAAACCACTAAGCAAGACAGACAATTAGACATAATGGAAAGTTAAGATACAACATCAGAAAGAAAACATGTCAACAATAAACAAATATATGACAGTTATAACCATTAATGTAAACGGCCTCAATTCACCAATTAAAAGAAGCAGACTGGCAGAATGGATCAAGAAACAACATCCAACCATACGCTATCTACGAGAAACCCATCTAACCCAAAAGGAAACTCATACACTAAAAGTCAAAGGATGGAAAACAATACTGCATGAAACAGGAACTAAAAAAAAGCAAGGGTAGCTATTCTGTTTGCAGACCCTGTGAACTTCAAACCAAGAATTGTCCAAAGAGATAAAGAAGGTCACTACATACTAGTTAGGGGAAAACTGCAAGAGGAAGAGATAACAATCTTAAATATATATGCACCAAATTCCAGAGCACCCAACTACACAAAGCAAGTATTAACAGAAATGAAAAATCAAATAGGCAATAACACAATTATAACAGGGAATCTTAACACAGCATTGACACAAAGGGATAGATCAACTAGACAGAAAATTAGCAAAGAAATAACAGAACTGAATCACACCTGTGAACAAATGGATTTGATAGACGTATACAAAGTGTTCCTTCCAACAACATCAGAATATACATTCTTCTCAATAGTACATGGGACATTCTCTAAAATAGACCATATACTAACCCATAGAACATATTTAAGTAAATGCAAAGAATTGAAATTGTCACATGCATGTTATCAGATCATAGTGCCATGAAACTGGAAATTAATGATAAAAGTAACTGCAAAAACCACACAAAGAAGTGGAAATTAAATAATACACTCTTGAGCAATCAGGGGGTCACAGAGGAAATTAAAAATGAAATTAAACAATATCTACAAGCAAACAAAAATACAAATACAACTTACTAGAACCTGTGGGATGCAATGAAAGTGGTCCTCAGAGGAAAATTTATTGCACTGAGTTCTCACATTAGGAAAACAGAACGAACACAAATAAGCAACCTGATATTACACCTGAAACATCTAGAAAAAGAAGATCAAGCCAAGCCCAAAGCCAAAAGAAGGGAGGAATTTATAAGGATCAGAGCAGAAATTAATGCAATAGAGACTGAGAAAACAATTCAAAGAATCAATGAATCAAAGAGTTGGTTCTTTGAAAGAATAAATAAAATTGACAAGCCCCTAGCCAACCTAATTTTAAAAAGGAAAGAAAAGGCTCAAATTCATGCAATACAGAATGAAAAAGGAGAAATCACTACTGACCCGTGGAAATACAGAAGATGATCAACAACTATTTCAAAAACCTCTTCTCTCAAAGGTTTGATAATACAGAAGAAATGGACAGATTCCTAGAAACATACGAACCACCAAAGCCAGATCAAGAAGATGTAAAATTGCTGAATAACCCAATTTCTATGAATGAAATTGAAAATGTAATCAAGTCCCTCCCAGCAAAGAAGAACCCAGGCCCAGATGGATTTACTGCAGAATTCTATAAGAAATACAAAGAAGACTTAATGCCGACACTCCTCAAACTCTTCAATGAAATTGAAAGGGAAGCAATTCTCTCTAATTCATTCCTGGAAGCAAATATCGCTCTAGTACCAAAACCTGAAAAAGACCCAACTAAAAAAGGGAACTACAGGCCAATCTCCCTAATGAACATAGATGCAAAAATTCTCAATAAAATATTTTCAAACAGGATGCAGCAAATCATCAAGAAGATTATATACTATGACCAAGTGGGATTCATCCCAGGCATGTAGGGATGGTTCAATATACGTAAATCAATAAATGTAATCCACCATATCAATAGAGCCAAAAGCAAGAATCACATGATCATTTCAATAGATGCTGAAAAAGCTTTTGATAAGATCCAACACCCATTCATGATAAGAACCTTATAGAGAATTGGAATAGATGGTCTTTACCTCAATATGATAAAGGCCATCTATGACAAACCAACAGCCAGTGTCATATTAAATGGCCAAAAACTGAAAGCCTTTACCTTGAAATCAGGTACAAGACAGGGATGTCCCGTATTACCTCTCCTATTCAATATAGTACTGGAAATACTAGCCAGAGCAATTAGACAACAGAGAGAAATGAAAGGAGTAAAGATAGGAAAAGAAGAAGTTAAATTATCATTATTTGCAGATGACATGATGCTCTACATAGAAGACCCCCAAACCTCCATTGAAAGTCTCCTAGGTACAATCAAAAAATTCAGCAATGTAGCTGGATACAAAGTCAGTACTCAATTGTCACTAACAACAAAATCACTGAGAAAGAAATAAGAAAAGCCACACTCTTCACACTAGCATCCAAAAAAATGAAATACTTAGGAATTACTCTAACGAAAGATGTAAATGAGTTGTACAGGGAAAATTATAATACCCTGAAAAAAGAAATTGAAGAGGATCTCAGAAAATGGAAAGACATCCCTTGTTCATGGATAGGAAGAATAAATATTGTAAAAATGGCCATTCTCCCAAAATTGTTATACACATTCAGTGCAATCCCAATGAAAATACCACTAACATACCTCATAGATTTAGAGAAATGACTCCTAAAATTCATCTGGAACCAGAAGAGACCTGGAATAGCAAAGGCAATTCTAAGCAGGAAAGCCAAGGCAGGAGGCATCACAATCCCTGACTTGAAGTTATACTACAAACTACTGTAATAAAATCAACATGGTATTGGAATAAAAATAGACCTAAAGATCAATGGAATAGACTAGAAGATACAACTACAAACACACTCAACCACCTTATCTTTGATAAGGGGGCCAAACATGTTCACTGGAAGTATAATTGTCTCTTTAATAAATGGTGCTGGAAAAACTGGCTATCCCTATGCCAAAAACTAAAATTAGACCTATGCCTATTACCATGTAGTAAACTAAAATCCAAATTAATCAAAGATATAAATATTAAAACAGAAACACTAAATCTGTAGGAAGACAAAGTAGGTAAAAATCTTGAAGACATAGGGGTAGGTAGAGAATTCATGAACAAGAACCAAACTGCATGGGAAATAATTCCCAGAATCAATGACTGGGATTACATTTTATTAAAGGGTTTCTGCATGTCCAAAGAAATCTCCAGAAAAGTGAAAACAAAACCTACAAACTGGGAAAAAATCTTTAGTGAACTGTCCCTCAGACAAAGGACTTCTGTCTAGAACTTATAAAGAATTAAAAAAGAATCAAACTCTCAAAATTCAAAGACCCAATCCAAAAATGTGTATCTGAGATGAACACACATTTCTCAGATGAAGAAATATGAATGGCAAATAAATACATGAAAAAATGTTCATCATCATTGCTCAATAGAGAAATGCAAATTAAAACCACACTGAGATACCATTTCACTCCAGAAAGAATGGCCAGGATCAACAAAACTACCAACAACAAATGCTGGAGAGGCTGTGGAGAAAAAGGAACTCTTCTGAACTATTGGTGGAAGTGTAGACTAGTGCAGCCAATGTGGAAGTCAGTCTGGAGATTCTTCAAAAAGGTGGGGTTGGAGGTCCCAATTGACCCAGCTATTCCACTCTTAGGCATATTCCCAGAAGATCTGAAAACATCTTACCACAGTGATATATGCACACCCATGTTTATAGCAGCACAATTTGTAATACCCAGATCTTGGAAACAACCTAAGTGCCCATCAACTGAGGAATGGATAAAAAAATTGTGGTACTTTTATACAATGGAGTACTACTCAGCTATAAAGAATGATCACATTGAGATATTTATAAATAAATGGATGCAGCTTGAATCTATACTCATCAGTGAAATAAATCAAACTCACATGTATAAATACCGTATAGTCTCCCTAGTGTAACAAATGGTAAGAGTATGGAAGATTTTAAGGAAATCATGGTTCACCATTATACTGCTTTGAAGTCTTATGTTTTCATTCATTGGTTGGAATAGTTTTATTCTGTTTTGTTTGATCTTAATATATGTGATCATATGAATAGTTACTTTGAAGACAAGACAATATAGCAGCCAGTTTTGATTTAATATCATCTTGTCCTGAAGTCCTACCATGCTTTTGTTTTTCTATTACCATTGGTTCTATCACGTTGTGTCTTATTGGATTTTAATATGTATGGTAGTAAGAACAAAACTTTTATGGAAAATGAGATAATACAGCAGCCATTGTTCATCTTCGGTTATTTGGTTCAGAATGCCTTGGAATACTTCCGTTCTCTTGACTTGTTTTATTCTACTTTGTTATGTTTGACATTATTGTGTGTAAATCTAAGCTCAACTATTTCAAAGAAAGAGACATTATGATAGTTACTGCTAATATCCAATTGTCTTGTTGTGAAGTGCTGTGTTGCTTACATTGTTCTGTTCTGATCTGCTTACTTTTGTTTTATTCTCTTTAAAATAAAAAAAATAAATAATTTCCCAAACTTATCGTGGCCATGACCAGTTTCAAGACCTGTTTATGGTCTTATTTGGCATTTTCAAAAGCAAGCTGAAAAGCAATGATATCTGCTACCCGTGCATGGGGGATCTGTCTATGAACTGTCTCCTGCAATGTGGCCGTAAATTGAGTATATGGCTTGCTGGAGCCCTGTAAAATATATAAAAAGGACTGAAATAGCATCCCATCCACAGGAACAGCACCTCAGGCTCTTTTCATCGTCCGGCTAGGTTGCTCCCAGCTTCATTAGGATAAGCTAACTGCTGCACAAGTTCTGCAAAAGATCCTGTTCCCAATAACATTTCCTCAGTGACATTTGCTGTATTTCCTGGTCTCTTCCTAGCTGTTTGCTCAGCCACAAGGTTCTGTAACTCAACACTGAGATAAAGAGATTGAGCAGCTGATAACCGGGAGGGAGCAAGGTGTCTGTCGTACACCAGAACCAGATGTAAAGCTGCCAAAACTGAATCCAAAGGTCCCAGCGCGAATGGTCGGTGAACTCCATTTTTCATAGGGTTCTGCTTGAATGGCTTAAGAATTTCATACTCAACTCCTCGGTGCTCATGTGTCACTTGCTGTTGGTTATTAGGGTCAGGTCTGGTTATACCAGGAAAGCAGCAGGGCCCATCATACCCCCACCATAGCAGCCACCTGTACGAGCTGTTGGTACCTGGACAACAAGGGGTGCAGGAATCATGCTAAGATTAGCAGGAGTGCAGGTCAAGGGGTCTGTTTTCTTTGTGCCTCAGCCTCTGGGTCCTCCCCTGGTAAAGAAGCAGCTGTGGCCATCACACCCTTATTTCTGAGTGCTTCCCCTTTCTCTGCAGCAGGAGCACCTGATGTGCTTGTACATAGTGGACCCAAAACTGATCTAAGCTCCACACTGAAAAACTGTTGGATTTGTTCTTCCTGAGAGCATGAGCCTTCTTACGGTTCCACCCACCTCATCCTGGTTTTCAATGTCCAGGTTTCGGCCTGTGTAAATCATGGGTTATGTTCAGTGATTTCCTGAAACATGTTTGCCTATTTGTGGATGCTGACCTGAGTTCTGGCCTGCATTAATAACATATGCAATAATTGCACATATTTTTATTAATATACTGACAAATTCTGCCCCACTATCCTGGATTAAGAATTCTTTTCCACCATGCCAAATGCTTAGTTTCTCTTTCTCTGTTACATCTCTGTGTCACTCTGGTGAATCCTCCCCTCAGCCCCCAGAGGTCTCTGAGCCCAGTGCCAGTTTCCAGGCACTGACGAGGTCCTCAGTTGCCTGCTTCGCTGGTGCAGTGAGTAATAAAAAAAAGACAGCTTTCAAAGCATGAAAGGTACAGGAGGTCAGTGCCTCAGGATATCAAAAACAAGACCTCTTGGTTGGCTTCCTTTTATTTAGCAAGTATACCCAGAGGCATAAGGGTGATGTGGTGCTAGGTTCAGGGAATCACGGGGCAGTGGTCAAAGCGGTGAGGTAAGGAACATAGCACACCCAGAGCTGAGCAGGCAGGTTAATAGGGAACCTGTGCTTCCTTCCCTGACATACACGCTGGTGTCTATAGCATGGTTCTCGTTAGTCAGAGCACCCTTAGCAGGTGGGATCTCACCCCAGGGTGTCACGGTTCTGTGGGTCTTCCTGCCCTGACAGGGGGTAGCAGTCTTCCATATTCCTTTAAGGTCTCTGTTTAAGACACACACAGGCCTGGAGCTCCCAGAGCCCAATTTTCACATTCTGGTTACCAACGGATAGTACCACATAATACTAATATCAACACTAATGCATATGTGGCTGTATGCATTTCTTATTGGTTGCTATAACAAATGGCCACAAACTCCATAGTGAAATCAATGAAAATGTGTTACCTTAAAACTGGAGAGGTCGCTAGTCTAAATCAGTGTTGTTGGGTAAAGTCAAAGGAGTGAGACCTCCTTCCACTGCATCCTGGGCCAGAACTGGAAATCTGACGTGGAGTGGACCCTGGTATATTGTGGCCTAGTACCCCAGAGACATTGAAAACACCCCCTTTTGATCTGAGTAAAGCCACTTTGTGTCAAGTTACGTCCCATTCAGGCCTTTGTCTCTCTGTGAGTGATACAGTGTGACTCTCACCGCATCCCTGCTCCCCAGCCCAGCTTGTGCGCCTAGCAGTACTGAAGAGAAGTTCAGGCAGGGAGCACTGTGGGCTGCTCCCACCTGTGAGGAGGACGTCAGGGGCTCACTGGGAGGAGGAGGGGAGGGTTTAAACACTCTGGAAATGGTGGGAAATTCTCCTTTCCTGGGATGGATTTTTATTTTTACTGTGGATGATTTATGAAAGGCTTCTCTGTACCTGTTTATAGGGTAATTTTATGAGCAGTGTTAATGCTCATAAAATCCCATTTCATCCATGTACTTCAAAATTTTAAGCTACTTGCCTTTCAGACTAAAGACAAAAGCAAAAACCCCACGAGTATTATCACTATGTATTACATTTTATATGTATCACTGGAAATTATTCTATTTTTTTGACGGGTGACTTTGGATTGAACCCAGAGAGCACTAAGTTATATTCCCAGCCCTTCCTGATTTATTTTCTGACAGGACTCACTGAGTTGCCCAGGCTGGGCTGGAGCTTTGGACCCTCTAGCCTCAGCCTCCCGGGTAGCTGAGCTGACAGGTGAGGCCACCAAGGTTCACTGAAGGGCTATTTGTGGGGCTCAAATCTAGGCTCATGTGAGAGCTCTGCAGGTGGCTTTCCCACCTTGCAGTTTCTCTGTCAAGGTTTCTTTAATGATTTTCCTGGTCTTATCAAACATGTTTGGCTGTCTTTTCTCTTTTTCTATTTGCAAACACTGTCTGGGGAAGTTTGAAAGTTGTATTTCTTGAATGTGGAAGAAATCACCAGCAAAGATAATTAAACTATAATTTGCATGGGAATGTGTTTTAGTTACAAGGTCAAACTGCTTAACACACATGAGATGATTCAGATTTCTCTTTATCTCCACTTGGTAAATTTAGTCAGTTTCATCTATAACTTTTTGATCTGTTGGCATAAAGTTATAACATCCTGATATTACACCTGTAAAACAGGTGGAATCTGTCTTGATATTGGCTATTTTTGGATGTTGAAATGTGTGTCAACTCTTAAGTCCTCATTAGTAGCTAGCATTAATTTTTCATTGACCTTACTTAGAATTATTTTGTATACTTTTTCTAACTTTTTGATGCGATGTCTTGGTTCAGTGATTTTTACAGCGTCTTTTGTAATAAATTCCTCATCCCATTTCCTATTTGATGCTGTCATTAGCATCATCACTCACTCCCAGCATGCTTTCCTGGGGTTTCGTTCTGCATTTCACTCAGTGGTTATTGAAGAATCTCTGACTTTATTTCCAACACACAAAGATGTGAGCTCTCTCTCACTAGAGTTAGGCCTCAGAAGGTTCCAGAATGTCTGGAGGTCTCTGTTAGGTGTCCCTAACAAAGCAGCTTATGCAGTGGGCTCTGCTGGAAGGGCCCCATCCTGGGAGGAAAGAGGCACAGCTGTGTCCTGTCCAAGCGTCCAGCTGCCCACTTCGGCATAGACCACTTCCTGGGGACTCTCACTGGCATCAGCCTGCAGGGGAGAGGAGGAGGGGGTGGTTTGTGCTTAGTGTGGGGGAAACCTAGGGCCCGGGGAGCACAGGACCCACCTGAGCATCCATGTGCCTGTCCTCCCCTGCGTGTCTATCCTTGGTGTCCAGGAGCTGCCCCGACACGGGTGAAGGAGGGGAGGCCCCACTCCTCCTGGGTTCTGAGTGCATCACCTGTGCATACGTCACTCCCTGGGGGTCCTCGTAAGGTGGGTTCTGTAGCAGGGAGACAGGGACAGAGACGGGTTCTCCTTGGTTCCTCCCTGGTCTACTCCAGCCAGGTTCCCACTTGGTGGCCACAGGCCTTTAGAAATTAAACCAGCCTCTGTCCTTTCCTCATGGACCTTCAGAGGCTTCCCAAGGCTTGGAGGGTCTGGTCATTTCCATCCTGCAGTGCTACTCTTGCATCCTGACTCAGACCCAGCTCCCCAGGCTGCAGCCACAGGGTTCATCTGCCTGATGGAGCCTGTCCATACCTCAGGACCTTTGCACTTATGGGCACTCTGCCTGTGATGTTGGTGCATCAGAAGTCTATGTGGCCCTCTCCATGTGGGCTTCTGCTCAGTGGTCACCTTACCAGTGTCCTCCCTGTGAGTCTCATTGGCCCTCCAGCTCACAGTCCCTTTCTCTGCTTTATTTTCTTTCACAGCTCTGTGCTCTCCTGACACTGGCCTCCCACCTCCTGGTGACTCTGGGTGGGAGGGGGCTGTGCCCACTGCTGTATGTGCAGCCCCCACAGAGCCAGGGCAGGAGGGAGCCCCTGTGAACAGGTGCATGGGGCTGCTCATTCACTCAGGGTCCTTCTGAGACCTGGGGAAGGGACAGCCAGACAGAGGCTGAGGGTCAGGAAAGGGACAGAGGGAGGGGACCCTGAGATCACAGGAAACCAGCAGAGGGTGGGGTCACAGCAGGCAGAGGTCAGGGCTTCCAGAAGGGAGGGCTCAGCTGTAAGATTCCTAAGAGCTGAGTGGTGGAGGACAGAGCAGGGTCCCTGGACCAAACTGGAGACAGGAAGTCCCTGTGCCCTGGATGGGGCGGGTCTCACCTGAGTGTCCAGCTCTACCCCGTCCTCAGGCTCTGCAGCCTGCTCAGCAGCACCTGCAGGGACAGAAGAGGGGTCACCTCCTGGCCAGAGTTCTGGGGTCTCTCAGGCCACCAGGCCCTGCCCTGTCTAGCTGGGTCAGGCAGCCGTGTGATGTCCCTTGGCCCACTGTATCGGGGTTCAGTCTGACTTAGCCCTGAGCTCCAGCCTCCCCTGCCCCTGTGATGCGGAGACTTCAGGGTGTCTCTGACCCCTCTTCCTCTCACAGAAGTTTTCTTCCTGGGTGGCAGTGGCTGGGCTTGACCTGGGGATCTCTGGGGATGTCAGGTGGCCCTGAGGGTGGCAGGCAGAGAGTCGGGGTCCTTAGGCAGGAATGATCTCCTCTGCAGACCTCTGTCACAGGGTACTGACCCTGAAGCCCCTGTAGAACATGGAAATTCACCTCTCTCTGGGCTGGGAGATGGACAGAGTCTCAGCCTGGAGGTCAGAACCACCAGGTCCGCAGGCCACACAGGGCAGGAGGAAGGAGGCCTTGGCCCCCACGGACCAGGGGGCCCATGAGGCCTGAGGTGGAGAAGCTCAGACCACACTGGAGACTCCCACAGGGACGGGCCCTGAGTTCTGTGCTGGATTCTCTGCTCTGGGGTTCTGCACAGGAGATTCTATGAAACTTCCTTCCTATGACTGGTTTTCCTGGGGACCACAGCATCCACAGCTTCCTGAGGCCCAGGTCTCACCCTCCCTGCTCACCTCCTTTCAGTCTTCTTCTCAGACGCCAGAATCGAAAGAGGAAGAGGAGCACAAAGAGCACCAAGGAGGAGGCCACTGAGACCCCCATCAGGACTGTCAAATAGCTTTGCAGGCCTCGGCCAAGGGTGCTGTCTTGAAAGAGGAAAATTGGCATTTTGCTGAGCACCTCGTGTGTGCCAGCCCACGCTGGGCCTTTGCAGCCCCCGTTCACACTCTCACAGTGCTGCACATGGGACAGTCAACTCCCTCATGCAGGTAACAGGAAAAAACAGAGGCAGAGAGAGGGGAACTGCCAGCCTGGGGAAACCAGCAAGAAGCCCAGATGGGGATGAACCTGGGGAGCTGGACTTCCACCCTGCTCTCTCCAACAGAGCTGAGCCTCCAGATCTGGAGGGAAGAAGGCTATACATGCTGCCCTGGTCCTGCACCCTTCCCTGGACATTGTCACTGTCACTGTGCAGAGGGACAGGACCATGACAGTGCACAGTCTTGGAGGGTCCCCTGGGAGGCCGCCTCTCCTGGGCTCACAGCAAGGTCAGCACTATGAGGAACTTGAAGGTCATGGCCAGGTCTCTCCTGTACTACTGGGGAAACTGAGGCCCACACAGGAGGGGCTGGTCCGAGTGCAGAGGAGGCTGCAGTAGCCCTACAGCTCAGCCCCTGCTCCAGGACCCTCCCAACATTGCCCTCACTTTCCACTCAGAGGCCCCAGCTCCAAGGGATGAGGAGTTGATCCTCAGGGCCTCCCCAGAGGGTGGGGGAGGAGGGGGACTGGGCTCCCAGCTCCCCACTTCAGCGGCTGCTCATCTCCATGCTGGACCCCACCATCTCCCTCAGCTTTGAAACCATCCCATGCAGCCTGATTCCAACCCTCTGGACATCTGGGTTCCTGTCCCTTTTCTCTGCCCTGGGACAGCAGTGGAGCCAGAACTGAGATGAGCCAAGTGTCTCCAGGCAGCCTGGACATAGGACACTGGGACAGAGCCCGAGACTTCTGCTGTGGAGCTGGGTGCTGAGGGTGGAGATAGGGTTCATCCTGGGGATGAGTACTCGAGACAGTACAGGGCAGGGCTGCCCTGGAGATGGACTTCTAGCCCCTCCTCTGCCTGTCCCGTGGCCTCCCCAGACTGCTTGCTTACCAGGCATATTCCATAGAGGAAGGATGGGAGGCGAAGCTGCCTAAGAAGGGTCCACCTCTGGGTGCTTCTCCCCATAGCCCCTGACACCCTTCCAGCCCAGGGCTGTCCTGGGAGGTGGCACAGAGGAACCCTGAGCTCAGCCATGCTGGACTCACAGACTGCACACCTGAGACCAACAGCTCCAGGGGCTTGCTGGGCTCTGACCACACCTGGGGTACATTCAAGATGTAGCCATAGCATATGAATGTCCAATTATATCTGAGGGTCACAGGGCCCACAGGGAACAGGGCCATGATATTCCCCATCTTGCCCTGCTGTGATGGCTCTGTCCAGGAGGGCTTATCTTCTCCTTGCTTAGTCAGGATGAACCTGTCAAACTTCACATGTGACCTACACCTGAGGGTCACGATCCCTCCTAAGGGCACCACATGCTTGGGCAGGGCTGAAAGGCTGGGTTTGCTGTAGACTCCTAGGAGAGAAGAAGGTAGCATGTGAAATGGACCCACACCCCTCACACTGTCCCCAGGGATGGGCTGTGAGAGGAGGACACCCCTGAGAGCAGACCCCTTCCCGAGGGCAGAGCCTGGGGCTGGGACCCTGTGTGTCCTCTCACCTGTCACCACCAGCTCCAGGGGCTCACTGAGCTCTGACTGGCCGGAAGGGCTCTGATAGTAACAGTGATATCGCCCTGCATGGTGCTGGGTCATAAGTGGGATGGAGAAGTTGGCCTTGTTTCCAGACTCCAGTGCCATCTCTTTTCCCCAGGGCACTGGGATTGTTTCTTTTTTCAGATGATACTCCTGGGCCTCCAGAGTTCCCTCACACCAGAGGGTCACAGATTTCCCCAGTTGTATCACAGATCCTGGCTCAGCCCAGAGCCTGGGTTTGGGCAGGTTCCCTGCAGGGAAATCATATCTAGGTCTCAGGAACTTCTTCCTCCCTTCATATCCCAGCTCTCAGCCCCAGGACCCTCCAGACCTCCCAGAACCAGCCCATGCCTGCTGTGCTCCACCCCCACTGCCCAGAGGTGGCCCCTTGTGCCCAGGAGGAGGAGGGACCCAGTACAGCTGGGCACATACTTACCTGCCTTCACTGGGGTCCTGGGGCCCAGACTCAGCCCTGGAAGAGAGTTCCCTGTGAGAGCTTTGCCCTGGAACCTCAGCAGGTCCTCTGCTCCCTGGAGCCTCCTGCCACCTGCGTCTCTGATGGACCAGGGCCTGGCTGTGCGTTTGGGTCTCTTCAGAGACCCCTTTTCCTGTCTTACCCAGGCTGAGAAGGGCCATGAGGGTGGCGGTCATGGTGTGTCCAACCACTGTCATGGCTGTGCAGATGGCTGTGATCTCACTGCCTGGCAGGTCACACAGACATGGGGTGTGTCTACTTGGTTGCTGGGTTCTGCCCATTTAGGGATTGTCACATCAGCATCCCCACAGGAAGGGGAGCTGCTCTCCTTATCATCCACAGCCCTGGGCCAGGCATGAAATATTATGAGATTTTTCCCCTTCTGAGTCTTCCTAGTTTACATGTCCCTCAGGGCCAGGACACAGCAGTCAATAGACCCTGTGCCCTTCCAAGCTGGCCTCTTACAGGGAATGGTGCCCAGGGCTCGTCCTTCTTCCCGTGGCCTCCAATAGGTCTCTCCCCTCCCTCAGCCCATCCACCCGCACAGCACAGTGCTCCTCATGGGGGCTGACCTCCCCCAGCCATGGAGATGCTCTGGGAAAGAACTCGGTTCCTGCTGCAAGTGGACAGGAGCAGAGATGGGCTGAACCCCGGCTGTGCTGCTCCCCAGGAGCCGTGTCCTGAGGAGAGGATCAGAAGGAGGTTTCCAGGAAAGCAGCTCACTTCCTGAGCGTAGCTGGGGGTTTCCTGTGCTAAACTCCCCTGCATGGACATCCCTTTTTCAGTGCACGGAGTCCAATCCCATCTCCCTGTGAGTGAGTTCTGAGCCGTTCTCACCACCCCTGACTCCTGGGTAGAATTCTCCTGAGTTGGGTCGTGGCTAATTTCCTTCTCATGCCTTTTCATCATTCCCTGTCCACGCTGCCCAGACAGAAGCAAATCTCTCTGGGCCTCAGCTTCCGCTTCTGCTGTACTCACCTCACCCCCCCAGTCATTATGGGGTCAGCGGTGCCTAGACATGGGAGGCTCAGCCATGGACAGTTTTCAGGGCAGGGTCATGATGGGTCCCCCTACATCACCAGTGCATCAGTGAAACCCTGATGACAGCAGCTCCCTTCATCTGGGATGTCATTCTAGCTGTCTGAAAAAAGCTACAAAGCACCAGATAAAAATGATTTGAAGAATACAGCAAATCTAAAAATGAGACAAAGAGGAAGAGGAGCTGGACTTGGCAGAAGAGAGCTCAAAGCCAAGGTGGACAAGTCAGCTGCAGCAAGAACACTCAGGCTGTGCCAGGCTTGATGGGAACTCAAGAGAGAACCGGGGTGTGTCCACAGAGATCCAAATGCACCATAATCAATATGGGTGAGGCCTCACCGTAGCTGATAGTAGATGAGATGTGACCAGGAGGAGACCGCCAAGCCTGAGGATGCATCATAGAAGCTCAGAACCGAACAAGGGCTGAGAAGCCATCTCATAGTGCTGAAGGGCTGAGGGACAAAGCACTGACACAGATGTCATGGGAATCATGATGTTCACATAGAACAGGACCTAAAATTTTGCATGGAGGCCTCACTGTGAGTCCAAGGTCCAGGAAAGCTTGTCTTCTCCTTCCTTAGTCAGAATGAGCTTGTCAAGTTATGACCTTGCGCTATACATGAGGGTCATGTTCCCTCCTGAGACCGCCACAGCACTGGGCATGGCTAAGAGGCTTGATCTCCTGTACATTCCTAGAAGAGGCAGCGTGTGAAATGCACCCATTGTATACCCACTGTCCCCATGGTTGGGCTGTGAGATGGGGACACCTCTGAAAGTAGACATCTTCCTAAAGGCAGAGACTCAGGCTGGGACCTTGAGTGTCCTCTCACTTGTCACCACCAGTTGCAGGTCACTGCACTTTGAACACGTAACAGAATTCCTACAGCAGCAGTGATATTGCTTTGCAGGTGCTCTCTCATGAATGCGATGGGGAACTTGGCCTTGTTCTCAGGCTGCTTTGGTGTCCATCTGTTCCAGGGTTCTGGGCACTGCCATTTATCTAGATGGCATTCCTGGGTCTCTAGGGTCCCCTCACACTAGAAGGTGCGGCGCCCTTTTCTGTCCATGCCGCATCCTAGTCCATCCACGCCTTGTGACAATCGCTTCTCCAGGAAAAGGACACCACATGTGGTAATTGGGCGCGGGGATCTTGGAATGTTTTGT
>PVLA01009663.1:0-72313 GCA_004027455.1 Hydrochoerus hydrochaeris | reverse complement strand
GTGAGAAAGGATGACAGGGTCATCTGTGCGTAGGAGGAAGTGAGGGGGAGATGGGTTCCCCTACATGGGGAGGCTGAGCCTGGGGGCTGAGCCAAGGAACCCCAAAGCCTGTGTCTCCCGCCATCTCACACGGCAGCTGCAGTGCACCAGGATCAGCGGGTTCCCAGGTCTCGTCTACACTGCAGCATGTGCTGCCCACAAAGCCAGTGCTGGCCAGCTCAGGCCCACCTGGGGCCACCTGGAGAGGAGCAGACAGGGCTCACTTCTTCTTCCTGCCCAGGCCAGTGTGAGGTCTTGCCCAGCTTGGTCTCCGGGCCTGCAACATGAGGCCATCTCTCCCAATGGACAGGGGAAGCATACAAGAAGGACCTGGAGCAGCCTGGGGACCACAGCCTCTGCCTGGCCCTGCTCACCCAGCCCCACCCCTCCTTTCCCAGTCTGACCTCCTCCAAGCCATCTGCGCAACCCTGAGTCACCCCAACTTCCACCATTCTTGAGACCTGCTTGGCAGGGAATCCCATCCCAAGCAATGCACTGTTGGAAAGGGTCAAGGACCACGGCCCCTGCCTCACCCCTTGTGCCCTGGACCCTACTCCACCAAGGATGGGTCCTGGCACCGTAAGACAGAGCTGGAGCCAAGTCCAGAGCAGCTGGCCTGCCCTAAGGGAACAGCAGCTTGCAGCAGGCTTTGTGTCACCTCCTCCCAGACCCTGGTTCCCAAGGGAAGACAGGACCTGAGCCCCGGCATGGAGTTGGGGGCAGTCCTGCAGGGAGCACAGCCCACTGCAGAGAGGGGTCAGGGCCGTAGGGACAACAACCCACAGCCCCAACCAGTTCAGGTCCCCTGCCCTTGGAGTCCTTCTTGGTGTAGCCCACCAGTGCAGGGACAGCAGCTGGATGCCTGGGCCCAGGTGAGTGTCTCAGGGGCACATCAGGGCCTCCACTGGGGCCCCCTGGGGTCCTTCTCAGCCTCCTTCAGGGCTCAGCTGCCCAGGCACAAGCAAGTGCTAGGGTGCTAATTGCAGTTCCTACTAAGTCACATATGTGGGTTCAGGCTCTGAACATAAAGGCTCATTTTTGGACACTCATGGCCAGAGTGAAGGTTCTGGTGATGAAAATCAAAAGGCAGCCTTAGGAGAGACCATGGCTCTTGAAAGGGCTTCCACAAGGAGCTCCCTGCCCCTTAGAGGCCACTGCAATGGTTTTAGGTGACAGGGACATTCTACTACCTCCCTGTCATCCTGTGTTCCAGGGCTCTGAAATCTGTCCATAAACTGCCCCTGCCTGATAACTCCCATGACAGGATCCTGTGCCTGGAGCTGCGTTTGAAGCCCATGAGGTCACTGTGACTTACTAGTGGGTTCTGAGAAGAGGTTTGGCTGAGGTCAAGGACTGGGGAAAGTGGCTAGAGAGCAGGGAGCCTGCCAGGTCCCAAAGGGCCTTAGGCAGCTGGCACTGAGCAGAAATGTAGTCCATGCTCTGGACCCTAGAGACCTACGGCTGGCAGCCCCATCTGAGGGCCTCAGGTGAGGGCCTCAGGCTGCTGGATCACAGCATGGTGAAGGCGTCCTAGGGGAGGAGGGTGGGATCACCAGAGATGAGAGGGAGATGGAGAGCAGGGTTCAATCTCCACGGCAGCCTCTCTCGGAGCCAGCTCTTGCCACCATGCCAGCCTCGGTGTCTCCAGTGGTTGCTGTGACCCAGTCACCTCTCACCAGACCAGGCTTTCGAAGCTTCCCCACTACTCCCAAACATCATCAGGTTAAGGGAATTTTAAAACTTATAGCCAGACACTCTATTCACAGAAGGGAAAGGCAGGCTCAGCCCATTCTTATAATTAAAGAATGGCAAAATTCAGTGAGCTTTGACATCCCCCAAGCCAGCTTCAACTTGTAAGATAGATATAACTCAGCCAGAAAGAACATCATGTTGTACAAACTTGCTTCAGGAATAGACTGGCTCAGTCTAAGACAATAACTGATTCTTCATGCTCACTCAAACACCTGATCTTAAGAAACCTCCAACTTGCCCAAAATAAGTCTGCCTAACAACATATGACTCAGCTTATGTAACTAATTATAGTTGTACTTCCTGCTTAAAATATGTATAAGTGTTTCACTCCAAGACAGGGCTGGTGATTTGGAGTTCAGTTTCCCCCAGCCCACTAGCCTAATAAAGAGTTGCCTTCCAACTTCTCAATTGCTTCCAACTTCTCAGCGTGTTTTACATCCGATTTGGTCCTGAATTACCCAACAGTCACACTGGGACCCAGCTTCCGGACATGCATGCTGGTGGACACACTTAGACCTCATTCCAACCCAGGGACCAGCATCTCCACAGGTCACAGCAACAACAGAGGAAGCAGGATGGGGAGAACCTGGACACCCTGCCCTCCTTGATGGGGAAAGCTAACGGCACAAGAAAACCCACACCTCCATCCAGCCCCTGACCTCACACTCACAAAGACACTGCACATGGTCCAGAGTCCACTTGAACCTGGCCATCCAGCACCACAGTGCTGTGGTCCCAAATGACCATGTGAGCAGGGCAGGGCCCAGCTGGGCACTGCTGGGAGGTGGTCTAGGGTTGAGCCATGCAGAGGATCATGCGGACCCTCTGTGCTTCCTGATTTCCCCAACACCAGAGTGACTCCACAGCTGGAGAACATAGCCCACCTAAGACAACATGAACCCAACCATCTAGTTTGTGACTTTTTCACCAATTTGTAGTTTGTCAAGGTGAAACACAGCTCTGTGCTACTCTGTCTTCTCCTGTCTTCTCACAAGGTCCTCCTGGTGCAGGGCCCTTAGGGTAGGTACCTGTCCTTAGCTGTCCTGGAACTCTGTCCTTCCATCCCATGGTAGCAATATCAGAATTGGATCTGTGTCTTGTGATCACCCTGAAGGAGGTGACTCAGCCCCTGTGACCAAGTACCAGGCCTGTCACTAGACACAGCATTGCTCAACACCCATGAATCAAGCAGGGAATGAGAAAAATTACTTGGGTCAGACCCTCACATCCAACACAAATAAAGCAATCATCAGATAGCTGACACGCGACAAAGGGGAATGAAACTCTTTCATTTTTCTTATCTCTCTTGTGTCTCTTGCATCTCCCTCCTGTGGTGAGAGGGCAGGGAGGGCACTAGACATTTGTGTTCCTGTGAAATGTTCCTCAGAGCAAGAAGTGTCTTTGCTGCGGTTTTGTGCTTTGTCTTTGACACCTGCACTCCTTGGCATTTTCTTCTGTCCTACCCAGGACATGGCCAGTCCTGGGGCATGCTGGCCAAAGTCCTGCTGTGTGGCCAGGACACAGCCCCACAGAGGGACCCTCAGAAAAGGCAGCTTTTTGAGGGGCCTCCAGCCAGGGCCTCTTCTCTGCCCTAATTCCTCTTCTCAGGAAAATAGACACTGGTAAGTCAGCACCTGCCAGACATAAAAGTGCTGAATGGGTCTGTGCTTCCCCAGCCAGGACACTTCCTGTCCTTGAAGTCCCACATCCACAGCCCTCCAACCTCCAATCAGGCAACACAGGAGAAGCCCAAGTTGGGCAGCATCATCCAGCACAGCCCATAGGTCACAAGCCCCTGGCTCCCTAGAGAAAGGGTGAGATTGGGGACAGGAGCCAGGTCACCCTCTCCAGAACATCTGCCTCCTCTGAAGACATGAGTTGGGTGTTCCAGGCCTGGGTCTCTGAGCCATGGCTCTGAATCCCTCTCAGCCTCCTTCAGACAAACCCGCTCTCCACAGAGCTCTCTTTCCCTCCAGTCTCTGACATGTCACAAACAAGCTTCAGAATCTACTCTCTGGGTTTTCCTTCCCTCCCTGCATCCCTGGGGCCATCTCTCTTCCCTCTATCAGGAGCAGTTAACTCCAGTTATGTAAGACAAGCTCTATTGGGAGGAAATGCTGGCATTTTCTCAGGAAATCATAACAGGAGCTTAAGTTTAAGGGCAGTAATCCTGACTCCTGCCATTCAGCAAATGCCTGTGCCTGATCCGTGCCAGGCACCGGGAAGAGAAGGACATAGACAACAGGCCGGAGCTTGCATTCACTGGGTAGAGATGGGAAACACGAGAAATGCACACACCAGACCTCAGGGGTGCAGTGAACAAATGAATGTGGGGAAAGAAAGAAAGAAAGAAAGAAAGAAAGAAAGAAAGAAAGAAAGAAGAGCGTGACTTTAAATAGTGAGGTCAGAGAGAGCTTAGGGGAGGCAGACCTGTGTGCAGACCTCTGAAGGGGTGAGGAGGACCCGCAGACCCACGGGAGGAGGACTGGCCCAGGGCCCTGGGCAGGCAGCAGAGTGGCACCTGAGCAGCCTCCAGAGCAGCAGGGGCAGCAGAAGAGGCTGTTGTGGCTGGGGCAGGACATGCTGGACTCTGGCAGCCACTGTAGTCCTCATCTTCTCGTAGCAAGGTCAGGGACCTTGGGGACCTGGCCCCAAGCTCAGCAGCCATGGCCACTGGGGGCACAGGACCTCAAGTGAGGGAAACTTCAGTGACGTCACAGGAGCCCAGGCATTTGGAGCAGAACTGGAAGGGTGGAGGTGTGTGTGGAAGACAGGAAACAGGAGGGCAGCCAGGCTTGATGGTGCTTACCTGTAACCCCTGTACTCTTGGAAGCTGAGGCAGGAGGATCACACCTTTGACCCCAGCTTAGGCAATTTAGGGACATAGAATTTAAAATTTAAAAACTTTTAAAAAGTGCTGGGTTGTAACTCAGTGCAAAGGCCCTGAGCTCAACCCCCAGTACTGGAGGAAAAACCACACCTGGATTTAAGAAAGTTGGAGCAAGCCTGGGGGTTGGGGGGCTCCAAGTTTAAAAGAACAAAGGAGAAACAGAGAAGAGGAGAAAACAATGGGTGCCCTCCCAAGAGCTCAGCGCTGCAGAACCAGGGTGGAGCTAGTTTGAGAACATCATGGAGGCTGCACTTACTGACAGAGCTGAGGAGGCCAAGCCAGCGAGCCCAGTGCTCAGAGGGCACCGTCTACACTGCTTGTGCTGTCATGTAGGGCTAAGATCCGTACGTGTCAGCAGAGTTTGTCAGTTAAGGCAGCTGTGGAACCCTGAACCCCAGCTCACACAGGGGTTGTGTGGATCTGTGGGGTCTGCTGCTCACTCTGACCCAGCCAACAACAGACAGACGTGGGGGAAAGATGGATGGCAATGAGGAGAATCTTCTTCAAGTGGCGACCCAGCAATGTGGAGGCTGCAGCATGTACTGCAAAGCTTGTGTGTACTTGACATTTTCCCCAATAAAACACTAGAAAGCACATCGTGCTCACACCTTCCCACCCCACACAGCTCCCTTCCCCACCTCACCCCTTTCGGGCTCTGCTCCACCCACTGCACCTTCTGTCTCCTGCATCCTCATCTCCTGCCCCTTCGACCCCCTCTGCCAGTCTCTTCACCCAATTCCAGGCCCTCCATGAAGGAAGCTGCTGTTCTTTCCCTTTCAGGGCCACCAAGCTGGGGTCCTGCCATGCTGGCCTCACACCCTGCACTAGCACCAGGCCTGAAGCCTCAACCTGGCCTGCTCAGAGCACCAGCTTCTGCCCACTGCACCCAGCCTCTGGCCCCTCCAGCTGACAGTTTATGTGCTTGCTCATTTACTTACATAGTTTTCCTTAATGTCCACTTACCAATGACTGCCACCAAGAATCTCTGCCCCCCAACAATTCCTCCCTGTCCTGATTCAGACAAGAAGATGGATAGCCAACATGCAGACTGTGACAGCTCCTTCCCTCTCCTTCCTTTGTTGGAGAAAGATGCTCAGGTCCTGGGTTCCACCTGAGGACTATAGGTATGAAGTCTGGGGTACAAAGCTATTGAGGGCTTGAGTGGCTCCTCCCAAAGTTGGGGACACCAGGAACAAGGCAGAGCATCACCTCTGGGGCTTCACAGATCCAGACAAATAGCCACTCTCTGGAATCATGGCGAAGCAGCAAGACATTCACCCAGAATGCCTGGCAGTGTGCAGGAGGTTCAGCCTTCCCCTAAGCCTCCTCCATTTGTCAAGCCACACTGGGGGCACCTGTGCTCTCCTGAGCCCAACGCCACAGAGCATTCTGGTGTCTTAACACATAGGCCCTGGAGTCACATCACAGCAGGCTCACATGCCCACACTCATCCCAGTTACTGAGTGACCTGTACCTCCTTCCTGACCAGAGGGGAGGAGTGGCCTCTTCAGCTGACCCATGGCATGCAACATCCTGCTAAGACAGGAGCCTGGATGGAAACCAGTCCTGCCCTGGAGGTGAGCAGGTCACCCAGGGACACCATCCCCATTAAACCAGGAGACTTTGGGCATGGTCTCATTTACAGACTTCTGTCTCTGCAGAGCTGAAAAGGACACCCCTAGAGGACTGGCTTACACGGCAGGGGCTGCATGTCCCTGTGGGTTCCTGGGATTGAAGGTAGCTGTGCCTGGTAAGCAGGGTTCCCCATCCAACAATGACCTAAAAACACACTAGCAGACTGATCTCGCCTACTCACTCCTGCAGTCCCTCCTCCAGCCTCAGCTAAGGCCACAGCAGGAATGGGTGCCGGGGGACATTGCTCCACCACTCCTAGCACAGAGCTTCAGGACACCTGGGACCCTGGCAAAGCCAACCACCTTCGCCCTAGAGTCACTGCTCTGGGTGGCTTTCAGGCCGAGAGGGTGGGTTGGGAAGAACAGACCCAGCTCTCTGTCCAGAGCCCTGTACCCGCTCCTCTTCTGGGTCTGCTCCAGCATGGCCTGCTCTGTCCTGAGCCTGGGCTTTGGTGGCCATGTGGTCCCCAGCTATCCATTTACTCCCTGTCCAGGGAGGAAGAGAACCAAACGCCAGGCTGAGGAAACAACAGGAGGGGAGCTCAGAAAGGAAACTGAGGCAAGGATGCGACACATGCACCCCCCTGGTGGGTCCTTCCTTGGGACACTCAGGAGCAGAAGCAGATGCCAACCCAGGACAGACAGGGAACAGGCCAAGTGTACCTGAGCTCAGGCCGCAGGGCACCAGGGAGCTGGCCGGTGGGTGAGGCTCTGGATCGTAATGGAGGGTCACTCTGGGTGAGGCTCGCTAAGGCCCTCAGTCTGGACACACACTAGGGGACTGTCACCAGGTGCAGACACCATTCCAGGTGTCCATCAGGGACAGGGGAGCAGAGCCACAGTGGGCTCCTCAGGGGAGAAGCAGGAGTGGCCCATGCTCTGTGAGGTGCACCCCTCCACCACCCCCCATGGCCCACCCTGGTCCCCATCCCAGGGCCCTGTCCCCAGTGTCCAGGCTGAGATCACAGATCACTGCTGCCATGCCAGAGACCCCTGGTTCCTGGCTCCCAGGGCAGTGAGCCCCTGCCCCAGACTGCCCCTGCCTGCACCTCTGCTGGCCCTGCGTCCTGCTCTAGGCAGAACCTCGCATCCTTTTGGGTCCCAGGAATCCTCTGCCAGGGTCCAGTGCCCCAGCCTCTGTCCCCAGTCCTTCCTCTCCTCCCAGCAGAGCCCCCATGCTTCCCTGACCTGGAGTGTTGTCAGCCAGCCCCAAATACTTCCCTGAAGCTGGGGCTCAAACACCATCACACAGGGCCACAAGGCTGGAATGGGGACAGTCCCCACAGATACCTGCCCTGCTGGTCCCCAACACCCAGATTCCAAAGACCACATGCACATACACACACAGTCAGTATATAGTGTCTCATGAAGAACTGTCATGTATCATGAAATGGCATTTAGTGTAAAGGTTAAATGGATATTTTATTAACATGATCTCCCCTGTTCTTTTCACTTTCCTGATATGTCTACCAGAAGTTTACAGCCACACTCAGTTGATGTCCCAGCTCTGTGGGGACCCCACAGTCGCCTCTAGACTCAGCCACCTGTGCCCCTCTAACCTGGATTACCTGGCTGGGAGTAGTTCTTGGGAAATCTGATCACTGACCACGAGTCCTTAAGAAGACCCCCTTGTTCTTTCCCAAGTAAAGGGGAGTCATTCCTCCTTGGCAGAGCAGTTCCCCAGGGCTGGACAGGACCCGGGCTTCCCAGAACCTCTAAAATCACTTTCCTCTTCCTAGAAGTCCCTGACCTCAGAGCCCCCTGGGAAGCCAAGGCTGTTCTGTCCCCTTTTCTGTAGAAATAGAGTCGTGAGTCACAGGATCTAGGACCAGACAGTTGTGGAGAACAGGGAGACCTGAGCCTGGGGAGCTCAGGAGGGGCACAGGTGAGGGGGTCAGCAGAGCAGGAATAGGGAGAGCATAGGAGGAGAGGGAGGAGGCCCTCAGCCTGGAGGAAAGAGGGACAGAGGAGGAGCACCAACACTGGAGGGGACAGCAGAGGGAGGGGTAACTAGGAAAGGAGGGGCTGGGCTGGGAGGGGCTGGAGTCTGGGAGGATAAAGCAGGGCCACCCAGGCCAGCTCTGTGGCTTCTGCATCACTGCCCGCTTCGTGCTGCAGCTCCGGTGTGGTGTCCTGCAGACATGGCCTTATCCCTGCATGTCCCTGTGCTGCTCCTGGCTGTCCTGGTCTTGGGCCTGGCCATGACCCCCATGGCCTTGCAGTCCCCCAGAAAAAGGCTTCGCCTAATGGGTGAATTGGAAGAGGGAGATACTTCAGACGAGGAAGTGCAGTATGCAGTGGACTTCGCCATCCATGAGTACAACAGGGCAAATGCAGAGCCGAACCTCTACCGTGTGGCACGGATAGTGCGAGTCCGACAGCAGGTGCGTGGACACCGGCCTAGGAGGGTGGCCTGCAAGGCGCCGTCCTCCTGTATACCCTGCCACTGCCTTCCCTCTGCTCCCTACCCCAATCCTGCCCAATGCTCATTTGGGCGGGCTGCAAGCTCTGCAGCCCATGACCTCATGCAGGGATCTCACCAGGTTGGACGCCCATATGGTCCCTGGGGTCCCTGCAGGCCTTGGTTGGTGTAACCCTGACTCCCACACATGAAGCCTGGCCTAGACCCTGGTGGGCTCTGTGTCAGACCCCTGGACCTTCAACCTGGTTCCAATCCCAGCTGTTAGAGACACCAGGTGCCAAACCAGGGTCAGGGTCCCCTGGCTTAACACTCCTGATCACCTCCTTCTAGGCTGGGATGGGTGTGACCTATGAACCAAGTGACCATACAGCAGGGACAGGGACCCCATGCCTATTCCCTCCTCTCCAGACCTCCATTCCCTGTCCTTTAGTTCCCGGCTCTGTCAGGACCTCAGATCTGCAGGGCAGGCACAGCTAGAGCAGAAGGCACCCTGGGCCCTATGCCCAACCCTCCCGGGGTCACCCTTCGCCATGCAGGCCCTGCTCCCAGCTTACCCTAGCAAGTGGAGCTGTGTGTGGAGTGTGTGGATCCTCCTGGTCTTTGGGATGCACTCTGCAGTGGACACTGTCCACTCATGAGGACCTGCCCTCCATGCCCAGGACTCGGCTGACCTCAGCAAGCCACACTAACACTCAGTCCTCACAGAGCCTCACACAGTGTGGCTGCTGTCCACTGAGGACACTCCCAGACACTGCAGCCCATCCTGACTCAGCCTCCTATCCCCTGGAGCAGCTGCTCTGTGCTTGTGACCTTGGCTTGTCAGGGTCTGCCCAGCTGGGTGTACATACCTGAGCCCCAGGGGGATTCCTAGCAAGGACCAACAGGGTGTGAGGGCGTCCCTAAGATGACACGGATTGTGACGTCGATGCCACGTCTCTTTGTATGTGTTCTCTCTGACTTCATGCCGTGAACTTTTGAGGGCCATGAAACAGTCCAGGGGGGCTCCACTCTGAGCCCCAAGGGTCCCTATGGGCTTCGGGGTGCACCCTGTTGCTGAGGCAGTGAAGAGGAGTCTCATGGGTGGGGGACCAAGTTTCTGAGGGACCAGCTGTGCTTGGTCTTCAGGTCGCAGCTCCCCTAGAACAGCGTCCAGCATGTCCTGCGAGGCTCAGAGCCTGCTGGGGCTGGACCAGCTCCACTTCCTGGACAGGAAATGCTGGCTCAGGGCCCTGACCGCTCCCTGAGTTGGCCTTCCCTCGCAGGGCTCAGATCAGAGTGTCCAGCCCTGGCTCCTACCTGCCTGCTCTGCTTCTGTCTTGCTTGGGCGCATGAACCCCTCTTTGTAGCTCCTTGGAAGGGAGCAAGGTGAACACAGAGTAGGGCCGTCTGACAGGAAGATGGGGAGCAGTGCCGGCCGGGCCAGGTTTGGCCTGAGCCCTGGCGAGCACAGTCAGTCCAGCGCAGTGGGTAACTGCACAGTGAGGTGCACTGAGAGAGTCCCGGCTTCCACCCTAGGTGGAGTACGGCATGAAATACTACTTGGACGTGGAAATCGGCAGCACCATATGCTTCAAGGACCAGGACACGCAGGATGACTGTCCCTTCAGCAATAATCTGGTATGATATTGAAGTGGGGAGGGGCAATGCACATAGGAAAATGTGTGTGTTTGGGTTTGTGTGTGTGTGTGTGTGCACTCACGCACACGTGCTTGACTATGACATGGTGTGTGAGCATGTGTGGGCACAGGTGGAAAGTTGCATGTGTACACACATGTGGGTCATAAGGGGAGATGAATGTGCACACTCATGGTTCCTGACAAGATGTGAATATACACACATGTGGACAGGTGAAAAGTGAACACGTGTGAGTGATGTGGGAGTTGAGTTTGTGTGCATCACGCACAGTGGGGAGATGTGTGTGTGTGTGTGTGTGTGTGTAGTGTGGTGGTCAGGACTAGATACCCTCAGGGGTGGGGTGCATGTGAGTGCATGTACCTGCACATCTGTGCATCCATGGGGTACCAGAGCTGAGCTGTGCACACAGGACTGATTGGGGTGTGGAGTGGGACCCTGGGAAGCAGGGTTCTGGGAGGTGACCCCTGCTGGGCAGGAGGGGCAGCAGCAGGCTGGTGAGGAGGGAGAGGGCTCTGCGAAGTCTCTGCCTCGCCCCACCCAGAGCCAGGCTGAGCAGGCCTGAGAGGGCTGAGACCCTGCACCGCCCTCAGCCTCCAGCCTCTCCTGACAGCTGGGTCCCTGGAGGCCTTACTCTGTGTGCTGAGTCCCTGTCACCCTGCCCATCCCACCTGTCTCAGGGTCCCCAGGCTTGGTTCTCATCTTGGTGCATCTCAGGGCTGCCCTGGGCTGAGATGGAGGTACTGGGCCGGTGAGCCCCTGCCCTGCCCGGCACCCTTGGCTCCTGGCCCTGCCTGGCTGCTCTCTGAGGACCGTCGGGAGTGAGGACCTGGGATTCCTGAGATAAGGAGGGTGCCACACGGGGACTGCCCCTCAGCCACTCCTCCTCTCTGGTGTTCATGGCCAGGCCTCCTCCCTCTCTCCTGAAGCCGCTCTCACCATCCCTCTCTCTTCCTTCCACAGACACGGCTCTGCTCCTTCGTGGTCTACTTCAGGGCTTGGGAACACTACATAGCCCTGACAAGCTCCAGGTGTCACAGTGCCTGAGGCTGTGCTTTGGCCAGACCACAAAGACAACCCCTCCCCTAAGCCCTCTGCATGTTTCCAACTCTGTGATGGAGCCCAGCCCTAGTGCAGTCTCCTTGGTGCCCCAGCACCCAGGCTCCAGGGCAGAGGCTCCTCCAAGCAGCATGGACACCCACCAGCTATCCCCTCTTTCTTTCTCCTGTGCTACTCAACTGCACCTTAGGGATGTACCTGGCCACCCCTGCCTTGCTCAATAAAAACCTGAACTAGTTTTCTTGTGTGGTATGGTCTTGGGGTGTAGGGGGAGGGTTGGGGAAGCTGTCCCCACAACTCAGTGCTGTGCGACTGTCACAGTTCCTCCTAGGAACTGTCACACACCTGAGGTGGGGCTGAGTGCTGGTCACTAAGGCCCCGCACTCTGTCACTATCACCCTTTCCCATGGGGCCCACCCTCCTGCCCACTCTCTCCAGCTGTCTGCAGGGCCCTGGCTGTGCCATGGGGACTGGGCTTGGAGAAGGTGACCCACATAGCCAGCCAGGGTGCCAAGTGTACTCCAGCCTCAGGGATCATCTGAGCAAGGACCTTGGCCCAGGTCTGCCTCAGCATCTGGTGGATCACAGTGTGGTTTTATTTGACTGAAGGCTGAAAGTTCCTTATGCAAAGCTCTTGGGGCCAGAGTGCTCTAAGTCTCAGAGGTCTGTGGAATGGCAGGAAATCTTCACATGCATATGAGATTTCCTGGGGATGGGACCACGAGTGAGCAACTTGTTTAATGTAACCTGAAGCTCATTGCTGCAGTATGATTCACTGTGCAAAGAAAGCTTGAATTGGAAGGTCAGAGGGAGACAGTTAAGGGTCCAGCTTAGGTGGCTGGAGGGGACACCGCCATACAGGGTTCAGACCGACCCTCCACACAGATGAGGGTCCATTGTCAAGGACAGGTGGGCTGAGTCTGGGTGGTCAGTGCCTCATCATCTCGGTCATCGTTCTGGGATCTTAAGGGCTGAGGATGGTTTTCTTTCCAGAAGAGTCCCTGGGATCTTAGTCACCGGGGATCCCCCTTTCCTAGAACCCAGGTGGTCACAGGTGCAGGTCAATGGCTGCAGGCTCCCTGCCAACCCCTAACCTTGTGTCTTTAGTCTCGCAGGGAGTGATATCTTGTGAATTAGGGGCTGAGCAACCTTGTCCAGCCAGATCCTAAATGATGCCCAGGCCCCATGCATAGCTGAGAGGAGCTCTGACCCAGAATATCCAGTGACAAGGACAGAAATGATGGATGAGCCCTGCTGCCTGAGTGAAGAGCCATGGATCATGGTAAAAACAGTGTGTAAGTCCCTGCCTGTCCCAGATCAGAACGCAGAGCACACTGGTAATGAGCAGCTAGCAATGTCCAAGCTTCTGTCTGCCCAGGTCTCTAAGGTAGCCTCTGACTCTGTCATGACTACATCTTCCCCTCTGAGAGTTTATCTTTCTTAACTGCAGTAAGGAAGAGACAAAAGCTCTCTTGTGTTTTTAATGTTCATAACTAGTGCACTCTCTGGTTATACTTTTGCATGAGTGCTTGAGACAGATTATGCAACCAAACTAGCTTCCTTTTACCGTTAAGATGAGTGAAGATTTCTCAGGTTACTTTGGGGGACGTGTGAAGAACCGTATAGTTCCCTTAGGCCCTTATCAGTGTCATCTGCCCCGATAGTCTGTGGCCTGGTATGATCATGGCCTACTTAGAGGCACAGGGACACTCTCCTCTGTGTGACAGTCCTTTAGCACAATACATATTGGAGGACTTCTGTCCTTGGGAACCCAACACTCCCTGCTCAGGATGTTGAATGACTCACTGAGTTACAGGACCCCAGCAGAGGGGACCCATCATCCCTGTATCCTTGCTGACCTCGGTGGTCCAGATCATCAGCTGTCCTATTGTCCTTTCACCTCCCTTTCACTTCCAAGCCTCCCATGCTCCACATCCATAAGATCTGTTGCACCAGTGTCCATGAGATCAGCAGGACTCCTCCTGTTGCAATTCTCCCTGGACACTCAGAGTGCATTTCAGATCCCATCCACCTCACAGGAATGGCCTGTTCCCCAAGTGCTCTTCAGGTTGTCTCTTAGAAGTCATGAGCCTGAGGAATGCGGACAGACCACACTTGCAAACTACCACATGGAAAATCCAAACCAAGGACCCCCAGATCAAAACAGCACCATAGTTTCAGAAACACAATGAATAAGTTCAGTTACATCAAAAATTAGAGTCCTTTTAAATAAGATACGTTTGCTTACACATGTGCCTTCTGGGCCAATAATTTTGGAATGCCTGTGCTTAGCCATATTTAATTATTTTAATACAATTAGTAACACACCTTACCTTTACAATGTTGGTCCTGAGGGTGGGAACCAATTATACCAAGGTGTTACCCTCAATTCTATATTTTAGAAGGCTTGCACACTTAGGGAATAACTTGCATTTGATATATAAAGTCAGAAATAATCAGCAGCACAGTTTTATAAGAATGTTTACATATCAACTTAACTTTTCAATTTTAAGGCAAAGCTCAAAATTGATGGCTCCATAGTATAACCATCATCATGTGGTTCTGTACTTAAGACCTCTTCAAGTTTAACAGTAGTGACAAAAATCAGAGAACAGCTTTGGATCTCATACAACATTAAGAAATAGTATTAATAATCTCAAATGTACTTATTACCTGATATTTCCTTTCAGCTTTTTTAGAATACTGTAGAGTGTTCAACATGGTTTTTTAAATTCCTTCATTAGATTGATTCCTAAGTATTTCACTTTCTTTGGATGTTATTGTAAAAGATATTACTTCCCTAAATTCTCTCTCAGTGAGTTTGTTATTTGTGTACAGGAATGCCATGCATTTTCAAGTATTGAATTTATATCCATTTACGCAACTGAATTTGATTGTTAAATATAAAAGGATTTTGCTGGGTTGTTTAATTTTCTATGTAGAGTATCATGTCATCTAGAAATAATTATAATTTAAATTTTTCTTTATCTTTATTCTTTTTTATTTCTTTGTCTTGTCTCATTGCTCTGGCTAATGTTTCCAGCACTATATTGAATAGGAGTGGTGATAGTGGACATACTTGTCTTACTCCTGATTTTAGAGAGAAAGATTTCAGTTTTTGACCACTTAGTATTATGTTGTCAGTAGGTTTGTCATAGACGGCTTTTATCAGATTGAGATAAAGACCATCTCTATTCCAATTTTATGTAGGGCTTTATCATGAATGGGTGTGGATTTTTTCAAAAGTTTTTCTGAATCTATAGAGTTGATCATATAGTTTTTGTCACTGGTTGTGTTGACATGACACATTACATTTATTGATTTGAGTATGTTGAACCATCCCTGTATCCTTGGGATAAACTCTACTTGATTATGGTGTACAAATTTCTTGATTATGGTGTGCTGCATTCTGTTGGCCAGTATCTTATTGATGATTTTTGTGTCTTTGCTCATTAGGGAAATTGGCCTGTAGTTCTGTTTCTTATTTGGGTCCTTCTCTGGTTTTTTTTTCAGGGACTACTTTGGGAATATTTTTCCCTTTTGATTTCACTAAAGTACTGGAGGAGTAATGGCATTAGATCCTTTCTAAATTTCTTGTAGAATTCACAGGCGAATCCATCAGGACCTGGGTTTTTCTTTGTTGGTAAGTTTTTAGTTACATTTTCAATTTCCTTGACGGATACTGGGTTACTTAGGATTTTTATATATTCTTGACTCAACTTTAGTAATTCATATGTATCTAGGAATCTCTTCATTTTTTCTGTGTTTTCTTTCTAGAATAAAGGTTCTCAAAGTAGATAATGATGATCTTCTGGATTTCCACAGGATCTGTTGTGATTTCACCATGCTCATTCCTAATTGCGTGAATTTCAGTCTTTTCTTTCTTTTTTGATAAGGTTTCCTAAGGTTTTATCAGTTTTATTTAATTTTTCAAAGAACCAACTCTTTAATTCAACGATTGTTCAGATTGTTGTCTTAGTCTCAATTGGATTAATTGCTGCTCTGATCTTTATAATTTGTTCCCCTGTGTGAGCTTTGGGTTTGACTTGTTCTTTTTCTAGAAGATTGAGCTTCAACGTTAGGATGCTTATTTGAGCTCATTCTGTTGTCTAATATAGGAATGCATTGGTATAAACTTCCCTCATAGAACTACTTTCATTGCATCCCATAAGGTCTAGTATATTCTATCAGCATTATCATTTAATTGTAGATACTGTTTAATTTCTTCTTTAATTTAATCTGAGATGCATTTGTTGTTCAGGTGGGTGTTAGTTAATTTCCACGTACATATTTAGGGAGTTTTTGTGGTTTTTGTTGCCATTTATTTCCAATTCCATTGCACTATGGTCAGATAATATTCTTGGGATAATCAATTCCTTTGCATTTACTTAAGCATGTTCTATGGGCTAGTATGTGGTCTATTTTGGAGAACATGCCATGTACAGCTGAGAGGAATGTTTATTTTGATGTCATGGGGTGGAACACTCTATAAACATCTACTAAGTCCATTTGTTTACAGGTTTGGCTCAGTTCTGATATATCTTTGTTGATTTTTTGTTGAGTTGATCTATCCATTTGTGACAATGAGGCATTAAAGTTTCCTGCTACAACTTCATTAATGCTTATTTGATTTTTCTGTCCATTAACATTTGTTTTATATTTTTGGGTGCACCTATATTTTGCGCATACTTATTTGTGATTTGTTACTTCTTCTTCTTGGGGCCTCCTTTTAACAAGTATATAGTGAACCCTATCTCTTTTGACCAGTTTTGGCTTGAAGTTCATATTGTCTGCAAATTGAATAGTTATCCATGGGTTTTTTTTTTCTGAGTTCCTGTCACATAGGGTATTTTTTTTCCATCCTTTGACATGCAGTCTATGACTTTTTAAAAATTTAATGTGCTTCCTACAAACATCCTATTGTTGGATCTTGTTTCTTGATCCATTCTGCCAGACTGTTTCTTTTGATTGGTGGACAGAGACTATTTACATTGATGGTTATAACTAATATGCATTGACTTATCCTTGCCATATTATTTTCTTGCTGTTAGTTCCCTCTCTTTCTCCCTTTGTTGAATTGCTTGCCCTGCCTACTGACTTATTTCTATTGGTATGCTTGGAATTGGAGTCTTTGTTATCTCTTTCTAAAATATCTTTTAGAACACTTTGTAATTCATTTGGTGGTGAATTTCTTTAGTTGTCCTTTGTTATGGAAAAATCATATTTTTCCATTGATTTTGAAAGATAGTTTGCAAGGCATCTCAACCTGGGTTGAAGGTTGTTTTCTTTCAGGACCTGAAATACTTCATTCCAAGGTCTCCTTGACTACAGGATTTGTATTGAGAAGCTGATTTGTTTCTTTTCTCTACTTCTTGTGTTGAATTTTGGGAGTTTTGGTTATATACCATGGCATAGACTTTTTAAATTATGGTTAATTAATTGAAGTTCATATGCCACACTTATATGTACGTTAAATTCTTTTTCATGTTTGGAAAGTTTTATGCCATTACTTCTATGAACAAGCTTTTATGGCATTTATACTGTCTCCAATTTTCTCATTGATGCCCATCAATCTTATTTTGTTCTTTGCATCATGCAGCTGTTGGATTGATTTTCTGCAGTCCTTTTCTAATTTTAACGTACCTTTCTTTTTGTATTTGCTAACTGCAATGCTGTTTTCTAGATCTGATGTTCTGACCTCTCATTAGTCAGTTGCACATACTTTCAATGGAATTTTTAATCTTCTGGACATCGGTTTCATGGATTCCATTCCTTTTCTGTGTTGGGAAATCACGGTTTACATCATTTTTCTAAGCTCTTCAGTTTTTTAAAATCTGTGTCTAATCTAGATTCATTAAGGAAGTCCTTCATTTTGATCATCTTTTTTTTTAACCTGAGAGATTATTTTCTCTATAGCCTCAATCATTTGATTTTTACTTTTGCTGCTATCATTTCAGAAAATCGGGTGGCTACCAATTTCCTCTACCTCAGTGTACCCTTGACTTGTCCTGTGTAGGCTGGAGGTCTGCTTCTGCATCTTGTCACTTCCTACTTTTTATTTTATTTTGTTTTCTGTGTTGATGCTTACAAATTTCTTATGGTAGATAGCTTTATCACTGGTATTGAGGCTTTCCTAGGAAATGTCTGTTCCTCAGAGATGTCTTCTATGTGTAGAGATTCTTGATCTTTGGGTCTATCCCAAGATCCTACTTCCCAATTTATTAAGGGTAAAACCTTGCTATCTATGCGGCTCAGACCCTGTCTCTTAGTACTGGACTATAGTGATGGTTATGACCACAGACAATCACAGCGTCATCCTACAAGGGAAAACACTGACTACAACTGGCTAAAGTAGTTCAATTAACAATAACAATAGCATCAAGCACAGCCTAGAAACTGACACTATGATTAGTATTAATTTAGTACTCTTAACCAAAGGGGTAAGATCTACAGATATATAATAAAATCCAACATAAATAAGGGACTTCTATGCAAAGATTTCCCCTTAGTAGAGTGATTTTACCCTGTGGTGGAGAATGTTAAGAGATAAAAAGGGACAAAACAGAGAGATAAATGAAGATAAATATAGTGTAACCAAGGCTGGAGGAAAAAGGATGATGCACAAGCTTTGGGAAACTGAAGAATATAAGAAGAGAAAGAATGAAAGAGAAAGCAAAAATTTGCCAAGCATGCCAGAAAGACTAGAAACAATGTTTACTGATGAGAAAATGTCATAAAATGTTGAGAGATAGTTGAGGAAAGAGAGAAAGAGGGCGAATAGAACAGAACAAAAATAAAGGCTAAAATCTAAACAATCTAAAAAAGAGGCAAAAGATGGAAATGAAACAAAAAGAAGAAAGGAGAAAATAATAAAATTCCTCTAGTGTCCAGAGTTGTGTGGTACTGTCCAAGTCAGAGCCCCAAACTACTGGGTAATCCCTCCCAAGTCTGCCATAGGTAATGCTAGGTACCGGACTGATCTTTGCCTCTGGGTGTGGGTGCTGGGGCCGAGTTTTCAGCTAGCAACTTCCTGTATGTTGCTCTACTGCCTGTCCACTCCTTGCCCTGTTTTACCTGCATTCCTCTCACAGCTGCTGGGGTACCCTCAGGCAGGGACAGCCCAGGGCTGCTCCCAGTCCCCTGTACAGTTAGCGCCTCCCACACCTTGCACAGCCTTCTCTGTTCCACCCACACTGGCAAAGCTGATTGTCACAAAGTGGGGAGTGTCCTGTCCCTGCCACAGAGACAGCCCAAGGCTGCTCGGTCTCCCTTCAGTCTCCTCTCCAGTGGGTTGAATAACTACCTCCCAAGCCAATTTAAATCCCACACATCTGCATTCCTCTCTTCAGCCACTGGTCACAGGGCAGGAAGGGTGGTGCACCATCTCTACTATGGTCCCTAACCTTGTTGTTGCTAGGGTTTCCAGTTAGCTGATGGACAAAATGAAAAAAAAAACTGATGGTCACTGGGGAGAGAGCAGTGTCCTGGTCACTCGTCTCTATGTGTGCCTGCAAAATTGGCTGACTGGTTGCAGCATCCTCTGCATAGAAGGCAAAAGAGGTGAGGAGCCTTCTTTCCCAAATCTGTCCTGTGTTGCTTGAATTACCTGCACTTTCGCAGTCCGTTAGTGTCTCAGAGAATAGCACGGTGATCCTTGCTCGGCACCCAGGCTGCAGTGCCACCAGCACCCCGTGGTCTGGTTCACCATTCATAAAGCCCTTTGTCTATGTTCTGTTTGATATACATGTCTCTTATTTTAAATTGATTTTGGCCTCAGGATGCATGTCTCTTCCTTTATTCCAATCCAGTGTTTTTAGCTGAATTTCTCTGCATAGCTCCAATGTGGCTTCTCCTCTATTCAGCCGTACTGGGCCCCTTCACCCCTTTTTTATATACCTGGATGAAAATATGTTGAAGAGAGTCAAGTATACGTGAACAATCTATTATAAATATTTGTGCCATTTTTATTTAAGCTACCTACAAAAGCCAAAATACGAGCCCAACATAATTAACACGAAGTTGTATCTGTATGAAAGGAAACATTCTTATGAATTTCATGCATGAAGAAAAGATCTGTAATGTAGAAATTTCCACTTGAGATGTGCTGATGTTCACCAGGTTTTAGATTTTGGAGTATGATGTGACAGGTTTTTCCTGGACAGCGCCCCACTGTGTTCTCGCAAACCCACAAGTCAAATCGCCTGCTTTTCGCAGAAGGGCAAATGCTCCTTCAATCATCTGTCAAAACGTCACTCCGCCCGCCCCTTTAACTCCGCCTCCTGCCAAATTTCAAATAAAGTCCGCGATTCTTTCCCACAGCTTCCAGAACGTGTTTGCCTCCCTTCTGCAGCCGTCCCTTCCCCTCAATAAAGGCTTTTTCTCTTCTGTTGTGTTCCTCCCCCTTCCCCTCCCCCTTTTCTCTCTTGCTCCACGGAATACATAACATTATGAATTTTGGATCTTTCTGTTTCTTGGTCCATACTTAAAGTAAAGCAGAAATCCTGACCGAACTGCAGTCATTCTATTCTCTGCCACTGAATACAGCTGAATCCTATGAGTTGTCACCCAATTAAAACCTCTGTGAATGTGCTAAAACAGCATGGCTGCACACAGCTGTGCTCACAACAGACCCATTGTACCTTGGCCTTCAGCTAAGCTTATAGTTTCTTGTAGCCCCCACTGGCCACCCTATAAAAAAAAAAAACTGTAATCAGAGCCTCAGATGTGGGAGAATACTCTCTGGGGATGCTGGCGCTAGTAAAATTTCCTTTCTTCTCCTGCATTCCTGGCTACTGTTGACTCAGTTTTCCTGCCACAGAAGAGCTGCTTCTCTTCCTTGGAGGTGTGAAGACTCTGGGACACGAGGTCTGGACCCCTTGAAGCCGCTGGAGCAAGAAGCCCATTACAGAGTCCTTGGGACTGAAGCAGGAGCCAGTGAGGCACTGCAGCTTCCAGACACCTCCTCCCCAATACACTTGCTGCGCATTTGCCAGCCATGTTCCTTCCCTCAGCCCTCAAGATCCAGAAGATGGCAGGTTACAACTCATGAATCAGCATAAAGTTACACATCTGGTCCCTTTCGTCCAAGCAAAATGTGTGACCAGGTATATTGCCCAAGGGTCTGTCCACTGTAAAGGTTTCTCTTGTCCACTGTCCAGGGGTGTCCTTGACAAGGGCTATAACACTGCAGCTGTCCAAGTTCTGGTTGAGCCTGCATAACATGCAGAACTATGCATAAGCCAGGTCCTAGTCATTGCTTCCGCTGTCGGCTGACCATACGATACACCCATGAGGCCAGAGGTACGTGCTGGGAGACAGAAGGCAATATAACAAAAGGAACCATGCCATTTAGGCAACTTCCTCATGCAACTAACTCCTACCTTCCTGATCTGCTCAGCCCAATCACATATATACCACCTGCATTTAGATGGGCTTTTGTTATACATGTCCAACTTTATGACCTGGTGGGTCACAGAGCACACATCTTAGTTCAGTCACATGGTAACCTCATGTCACATCTTCAAGTGTTCAGTTTCTACTGAAGTTCACTAGCAGACCAGGAGCTGTTTCTCAAGGAAATGTAGCTACCTGCAGATGACGCCAGAGCCCACTCCAAATCTGTGAGGGTCTCTGCTGTGATTCCCCTTATGGACTTGCCAGAGGCCCTAAAAGCAAAGGGTACGCCCACTAGGAAAACTGGAGTGCTTTGGAACAGGCTTGCTTCCTGCTTCTTTCGCTTTTTACCTGATCCAGGCTATAAGCCTATTGGCTGGAGCCACCCACTTTCAGGGTAGGTCCCCCCATCCATTTGCTGACCTCTGTCACCCACGAACACACCCAGAGCTGTCCTTTACTAAACTTCCAGGTGTTTGTTCTTATTCCAGTCAGGCTGATGTAACACAGTGAATGTCACACCACCTTTCTTCATAGATCCCAAACAAGGAGGTGAACACTTGTATTATGGGTGATACATTGTGTCAATTTGAGAAGTTTAAAGTTTAAGTAAGGGTCTCAGCAGTAAGCAAGGGTTCTTTCTTTATAAACATCCTCAGACTGTGCAAGAGGAGGGCAAAGAGATTTTGTGAGTGCTACATCTGCCCTGGGGACTGGGAATGGCCTGTGTACAATATAAGGGAGGAAAGGAGGTTGTTCTTCCCCCTTTTGCTCATGTTACTTTGCTGTCTTCTGCGGTGTGAAGTGTTGCCCCTGTGCCATGCCACCCTGCCTTGGAGTCAGATGATTAGGGACTGAAACCTCCAGAAACAGTGAGCTAAATAAATCTTTCCTTCTTCATCTTGGGTGTTGGGTATTTTGTCCCAGCAATGAGAGAAATGCAACTGAGGCAACTTACCATTGAGAATATGATCCTGATGTGTGCTAAGCTCACCATGGCCATCTCTCCACTGAGTGCATGCATGGATCTAGGTTCCACCCTACAGAGGGGAGAGCCCTGCAGAGGCCAGACTTTGGGCAGGACTGGGCAGACAAGAGGTCTCAGTGAGGCCTGCTGGTCCTACATGGTGATTTGGACCTTGTGCTTATTGCTGCACCTCCTCCACAGCACAATATGGAAACCACACATTGTAAATTTTACTGAAGGATGGGATAGTTCAGTGCACAGACACCTGACCCAGTCCCATGATGTGGGCTGGAGATACAGCAGTGAGGAAGAAGACAGTGAGCCTGGCTGGCGTAAGGACTGAGGGAAGGGTGTGGAGGCTCACAGAGAGCTGGTGCATATCCACCCTCCCTCGGCCTGGATCTCAGTATGGAGGCTGCATGGAGCCAGTGGTGCATCCAGCAAGGTGAGCCTGTGTGGTGTGATGGTCCCTGGGGAAGACACGAGCTGCTGACAGCCCAGGGGCTGACCCTGGGCCCCACAGAAAGGCAAGGAGATGCTCCTGGGCACCTGGCTCTCAGGGAGGTACAGCAGGAACCCCCCTGGACTCCCACAGGGGCTGCTGCCTGGCCACTCGTCCAGGTCATGGACACACAGTCACACTGCCCAGGGTTACACATGACCACCCAGACAGAGTTGCACATACAGGCACACACATGGAATCACACATACACACAGCCTCACATGTGCATAGACAGGATCACACATACTGACAGAAAATCACACACACACATGCACACACCTGCAGGATGTACACAGATTGCCTTACAACAGAAGTGAAAGTGCTACTGTGGAGCAAATTTGCTCTGCAGGTGTTTTCCAGCTCTCAGTTTCCTCAAATGTACAAAACTGTTTGTGGTCAAATCCAGATCAACTTCTTGAAGGATGAGAAAAGTGGAAAGGTGTTTTACAACCTGGTGTTTGCAATACGCATAAGGCTCTGTGAATTAATACAAGCTAAGCTCCTAAAGTTTGGAGGATTCCTGAAGGAACACATTGGAAGTATTCTGCATTCAGCGTCTCCTCACAGGGGGAGACGCCAGTGCACACTAAACAGAAATAATACACAGAAAATGCCTGCAGTGGAGAAGCTGATTAAATCTCCCCCAACTCTCACAGGTAGATGGCTCTCATCTAAGGACCCTTGGTGTTCAGGGGGAGGGGACAGCACCTATCTGGCACCTTCAGGAATTCAGTCCTCTGCACACAAAGTGGGAGGCACAGATCTAGAACACTGCCCCACCTCCTCTGGATTCTAGGACTGGGACCTTGAGGGCATGGGTGCTGGTGATGGGATCAGGTGGTGGCTGAGGAAGGAAGGGCTGAAAGAAGCCCTGTCAGGTTGGAATTGGAATTGATGTGGGCTCACAGCAGTCAGGGAAGAAACCGACGATGTAAATAAAGCCTGCGCTGTGGCCGTGTGGACGTCCCAGCTCTGTCAGCTGAGAGGGCTGAACAAGGGGTCTCAGCTGCCCACTATGCGCATTTGGAGCCTGGACATTCCTTGCTCAGGAGCTGTCTGTGCTCTCCAGGACGCTGTTGGTCAGCGTCCCTGACTTCTGCCCACTAGATGGCGCTAACACCTTTCTCCTGCGGGAACAGAAACAGGAGCGCGAACAGCCAAACAGGTTTCCTGACAGAGCCAAAGAAAGCCCCTGAGATGAGAAGATCAAGGATGGTATCAGATTTTACTGCTTCCAGGGCTGGACCAAGGACAAGAAACTTTGAACCTGGACCCCTTTTTATGTCACAGAGTAATGACAGGGTACAAGAAAGAGGGGACATGTCCACAGGATACAGAAGCCAGTATAGTGGGCTCCCAGAACCAGTCTTGGCATCATGTAAACATCGCAAGAGGCGACAGTAAGAGGGGCTGGGATTCAGCTCAGTGGTGCAGTGCCTGCCTGCAAGTATGAGGTCCTCGTTTCAATTCCCGGCACTGAATAACAATAATAATAATAATAATAATAACCAGTGGTAATATAATAAAGGTGCAAATCCCCAAATAAAATGAGAAACAGTCAGTAGTGGAGACATGGATGACTGATGGACAGATTGATGGAAGGATAACATTTTTCTGTACTGTATAGTGCAACATTAATAAATATATATTTCAGTGATGACATTAGAAATAAAAATTTGATAACTATAACAATAATTGATGCAAGAATTGTCACTGTATGCTGACCTTAGAGAGTACAAATTTAATAAGTATGAAATAACTGCATTTAAAAGTATCACCCATGAAATACTTATTGATTGTAAAAGAGAACACAGTAGCTTCCCATTGGATAAATCTGGAAGATCCTCCAGACCCTGATCAAAGCCAGCAGACATTGGCACAGGGACAGGCTGATGGCCTCCTTCCTGGTGGCCTCCTGCATGGTGACATGAGGGGCCAACCTCCTCTCCACAGGTGCTCTAAAGGCCCTGCACCTGATCCCTTGACACACCCCAACTGGAGACAGTTTACAGAGTGACTGTCCTATGCTTTTCCAAAAGAATGAGATGACAAAGACAAGGAAGACTGAGGCACTGTTCGGGATTGAAAGAGACTGAGGAGGCCCAAGAGTAAATGGCCTGGACAAATTCACAAATGTGGTCAGACATCGTGATGGCAGTCACTGGCCTGGTCTGGGAAGGAGAGGGCCCTTGACCTTAGGACATATAAGTGATAGTTTCTAAGGGTGAAAAGGCCAGTGTTGCTCACCTCCACATCCCTGTAACAACACCTAGCAGGAGGTGAGCATGTAGGCTCACGGTCTCAGAGATTCCAGTCCATGGTTCCTTGCCCCGCTGCTTTGGGGCTTGAGACCAGGCAGCTCATCATGGTGGGGAACAAAGCCACTCCACTCCTGCCAGTGGGGGGTTGTTCCTGTGAGGGCATGGACCACACAGGCAGAGAGGGGTCAGCGCACAGGGGCAGCAGCCCAGGGCCCAGGAAGCAGAGAAGACCTCTAGTGCCACAACCCTCTAACCTCCAATCAGGCAGCACAGGAGGAGCCCAAGTTGGGCTGCAGCATCCAGCACAGCCTACAGGTCCCAAGCCCCTGGCTCCCTAGGGGAAGGGTAGGATTGGGGACAGGAGCCAGGTCACTGCTCTCCACAATGGCTGCCTCCTCTGAAGATGTGAGTTGGGTGTTCCAGGCCTGGCTCTCTGAGCCATGGCTCTGAATCCCTCTCGGCCTCCTTCAGACAAACCCACTCTCCACAGAGCCCTCTTTCCCTCCAGTCTCTGACATGTCACAGACAAGCTTCAGAATCTACTCTCTGGGTTTTCCTTCTTTCCCTGCATCCCTGGGGCCATCTCTCTTCCCTCTATCAGGAGAAGTTAACTCCAGTTATATAAGACAAACTATTGGGAGGAAATGCTGGCATTTTCTCAGGAAATCATAAAAAGAGCTTAAGTTTAAGGGCAGTAAGCCTGACTCCTGCCATTTAGCAAATTCTTGTGCCTGATCCGTGCCAGGCACCGGGAAGAAAAGGAAATAGACAACAGGCCGGAGCTTGCATTCACTGGGTAGAGATGGGAAACACGAGAAAACCACACACCAGACCTCAGGGGGGCAGTGAACAAATGAATGTGGGGAAAGAAAGAAAGGCGGTGTGACTCTAAATAGTGAGGTCAGAGAGAGCTTAGGGGAGGCAGACCTGTGTGCAGACCTCTGAAGGGGTGAGGAGGACCCGCAGACCCATGGGAGGAGGACTGGCCCAGGGCCCTGGGCAGGCAGCAGAGCGACACCTTAGCAGCCTCCAGAGCAGCAGGGGCAGCAAGAGAGGCTGTGGTGGGTGGGGACGGGTGTGCTGGGCTCTGTCAGCTGCTGAAGCCCTCATCTTCTTCTAGTGATCAGGGACCCTGGGGATCTCGTCCCCCCAGTTCAGCAGCCATGGCCACTGTGGGCACAGGAGCTCAAGTCAGGGAAACTTCAGTGAGGTCACAGGGGCCCAGGAGTTTGAAACAGAGATGGAAGGGCGGAGGGGTGTGTGGAAGACAGGAAACAGGAGGGCAGCCAGTCTTGATGGTGCACACCTGTAACCCCATACTCTTGCAAGCTAAGGCAGGAGGATCACACCTTTGAGCTCAGCTTAGGCAATTTTTCCCAAGGTTGGGAATCCTTGTCTTAAAATTTAGAAACTTTAAAACAGTGCTGAGAATGTAGCTCAGTGTAAAGGCCCTGAGCTCAACCCCCAGTACTAGAGGAAAATCCATGCCTGAATTCAGGAAGAAAGAAGGGAAAGGTGCAGCAGGCTTGGGGGAGTGGGGCTCCAAGTTTAAAAGAACAAAGGAGAAACAGAGAAGTGGAGAAAATGATGGGCACCCTCCTGAGAGCCCGGAGCTGCAGAGCCAGGGTGGAGCCAGTCTGAGAGCGGTGTGGAGGCGGTGCGCACCAACAGCAGACAGCCCAGGAGGCCAAGCCAGGGAGCCCAATGCTCAGGGGGCACCATCTACACTGCTTACTCCGTCCGCACACGCTGGAGTCCATGCCTTGAACTAGAGCAGCCCAAGATCGCCTGCTGTGAAAACCACCAACTGGGGTAATGGGAGAGGCCCAGGAGGATGGCAGAGAGGGTCCAGGGGCCCTGTGCTTCTGTAGGTACGTGGAGTGTTCAGGGCTCCTGTCCCGTGTCTTGGAAGGGCTTGCGGTCAGTTCTGCTCAGCCTCTGGGAAAAGAAGAACAGCCAGAGACCCAAGGTGTCTCTCTGCAGAGACCTGGAACCTCCTCAGAGACCCCAAAACTCCAAGGGCAGGAACACTCTCACCCTTAGAGTCAGAGTTTGGCATCAGGTGTGCAGCGCTGCTTCCTGAACTGCCGAGCGAATGAATGGGTGAAAGGGTAGCCGTGGAACTAACAGCGCCTTTCATGAAGGATCAGTAAATACCAGAGAGGCTCGCCCAAAGTGCCCTGGGCACAAGCACTGTGATAAGTAGATGCCAGCTATCAGTCCAGCTCTCACTGCTAGGAGAGAATAGAGTGGACTGAGTGATTTACAAAGAAAAGCAGTTGACCGGGCTGGAAGTGCAGCATCAGGCACCCGTGTCCTGAAAGCCTTGAACCGCAGCACGAGGAGGCCGCAAAGCAGCCGCTCCCACGAGCTCGTGTGGAGCAGGAAAGTGCATGCGAACCACGGCGCCACCTGTTCAACAGCAGCACCAGGGTCCCCAGCCCACTGCGGGCGACACCCACAAATATTCACAGTGAATGAAGGCCAGCGTGTGCCAGGTCCCTGGGCCTCTCCCTGGGTTCCCTAGCACTGGCTGAGCTCGTGGCTGCTCTGGCCGTCCAGGTCAGGAAGCCTGAAAACCCCGCTCACCCACACTCCAGTTCTAGGAAGGGAACTAACTGCACAAACTCTGTGCTGCGGCAAAGCGCATCACGCCCTGAGCGGTCGTCACGGAACCCAGGCAGGAGGAATTGAAAATCGGGCATCAGGGGCAACTGCAGCCCCAAGGAGGAAGCGGACCCAGGGCTCAGAGGCTGCCGCACCCCAGAGTCAGTGCTCGGAGGGACAGGTGCAGAGGGGCAGCATGGAGTCAAAGCATCGCAGACCCGGTCAGGGAAAAGCTCACGGGTGGCTCGCGCATGTGCAGGCAGACCCCACACACGCACGGCGCACACACAGCTCACAGCTCATCACCTTTGTGTGTTCTGCTTTCTCTTCTGTTTTTTAGGGAACATAATGAACTGATCATTTTGTTTGAAAACCTCAACTTGTATTTTCACATACGTGGAAGAGTTGGGGAAAGCTAAACTCCCTCATAAAATCAGGGTTTACACCAACGATGCATATCCCTTTATTCCTTTCTGGGTTCTGCCTAGAAGGAAAGAGTAAGGCCTAACCCTACTTGGGGCACAGTAGTTCAGGCCCATAATTCCAGTACTCAGGAGGCTGAGGCAGGAGGAGCACAGGTGTGAGCCCAATCAGGCAATTTAATAAATAGGAAAATCCCGCCTCAAAAATTGGAAAACTTTAAAAAATGCTAGGTATGTATTTTGGTGCAAAGACCCTGGGTTCAAACCTCAGTAATGGGGAGAAAAATTAAAAAGACTGGCTTTAGGGGAGAAAGAAGGAGAGGGTGGAGGAGAGATGAGGTCCCAATTTAAAACAAGGGAAGGGAACGGCAGAGAATGGAAGGGAGGGCGAGGTCACGGGTAAGGGGAGGCAGCTGCAGAGGCTGGAAGGAATCCAGAGCCGCCCTTCTCATGTGCTCTGTGTCTTGGGGCTCAGGCCAGAGCCCATCTGAGAGCAGCAGGGAAGCCGCACAGCAAGGCACAGAGCAGCAAGCACACAGGAAACTATTTACACCTACTGATGCCTGAGGATCCTACCTCCCCAACCCAGGCAGGACAGAGCAGGGCTGGGCTGGTGGCTGACATCACCCCACCCGGCACAAGCCCAGAGCGCCAGGAAAGCCAGCCACCTTCATCCCAGAGTCACTGTCCTGGGTGGCTGTCAGGCAGAGAGGGTGGGATGGGAAGAAAGAACCCGGAGCCTGTGGAGCCTGTCCAGAGCCCTGCTCTGAGCCTGCTCCAGCCAAGCCTGCTCTGTCCTGAGCCCAGGCTTTGATAGTCACAAGGTCCCCAGCTGCCCAAATCCTCCCTGTCCAGGGAGGAAGAGAACCAAACACCAGGCTGAGGAAACAACAGGAGAGGAGCTCAGAAAGGAAACTGAGGCAAGGATGCGACACAGGCACCCATCTGGTAGGTCCCTCCCTGGGACGCTCAGGAGCAGGAGCAGATGCCAACCCAGGACAGGTAGGGAACAGGCCAAGTGTACCTGAGCTCAGGCCGCAGGGCACCAGGGAGCTGGCCAGTGGGTGAGGCTCTGGGTCATGATGGAGGGTCACTCTGGGCGAGGCTCGCTAAGGCCCTCAGTCTGGACACACCCTCAGAGAGTGTCATTGAGTGCAGATACCATTCCAGGTGTTCATCGGGGACAGGGGAGCAGAGCCACAGTGGGCTCCCCAGGGGAGAAGCAGGAGTGGCCCATGTGCTGTGAGGTGCACCCCTCCACCACCCCCAGGGCCCCACCCTGGCTCCCATCCCAGGGCCCTATTCCCACCGTCCAGGCTGAGACGGCAGGTCACTGCTGCCATGCCAGAGACCCCTGGTTCCTGGCTCCCAGGGCAGTGAGCCCCTGCCCCAGCCTGCCCCTGCCTGCGCCTCTGCTGGCCCTGCGTCCTGCTCTAGGCAGAACTTTGCGTTCCTTGGGTCCCAGGAGTCCTCTGCCAGGGTCCAGTGCCTCAGCCTCTGTCCCCAGTCCTACCTTTCCTTCCTGCAAAACCCTATGCTTCTGTGACCTGGAGTGTTGTCAGCCAGCCTCAAATTCCCTCCCTGAAGCTGGGGCTCAGCCACCATCACATGGGGCCACAAGGCTGGAATGAGGACAGTACCCATGGATACCTGCCCTGCTGGTCACCAACACCCACATTCCAAAGGTCACACACACACACACACACACACACACACACACACACACACACACACACAGTATAAAGCGCCTTATAAAGAACTGTCCTGAATCATGAAATGACATTTGGTGTAAAGGCTAAATGGACATTTTATTAACATGATCTCCTCTGTTCTTTTCACTTTCCTGATGTGTCTATCGGAAATTTACAGCCACACTCAGTGTCCCAGCTCTGTGGGGCCCCACCAGATGTCGCCTCTGGCCTGGACCACCTGACTGGGAGTAGTAGTTCGGAGAACAATTGACTGACGATTCCGAGTCCTTAAGGAGAACCCCTGTCCTTTCCCAAGTAAAGGGAAGTCGCTCCTGCTTGGCAGAGGAGTTCCCCAGGCCGGGGCAGGGCCTGGACTTCCCGGAATCTCTGCTCGGGGCATTCCCTGACCTCGGAGGACCCCTGGAAGCCAGGACTGCTGTTTTCCCCTTTTCTGCTGAAACAGCACTCAGCGGGCGGGGTCGGAGCCCAGGCGCGGCCGGAAGGGGCGGAGCGCGTTCGGATAAAGGCGACCTGGCGTCTTGGGTCCCCAGCTCTCCGCCCGCCGCAGCCATGGCCCGCACCGCGCTCCTGCTGGCCGCTGCCCTGGTCGCCCTGCTGTCGCTGGCGCTGGCCGCGGAGCCCGTGAAGCGCCCGCGCCTGCTGGGCGGCCCGGAGGAGGCGGACGTGCGCGAGGAGGGCGTGCGGCGCGCGCTGGACTTCGCGCTCAGCGAGTACAACAAGGCCAGCAACGACCGCTTCCACAGCCGCGCGCGCCAGGTGCTGCGCGCCCGCAAGCAGGTGCGTGTTAGGCGGCCTGTCCCCTCGGCCTGCCGGCCTGCGGCCCCTCCGCACGGGGAAGCGGAACGGGCACAAGCCTGGGCGGCAAGGGCCCTCGCTCTCCCCTGCCCCGCCCTTCCCGCTGTCCCAGATCCCCTGCTGCAGCCTGGCCTGGACGCTGACTGGCACAGAAGCTGACACCTGACCCTTAGACCTGGACCAGGCCCAGCTGACAGAGGCACCAGGCAGGGTCCTCAAGTTTGCCGCAACAGCCGCCTCCCAAGCGGGAGCCACCATCAACTGAGGACCAAGGGATCACACAGCAGGGACAGGGACCCCGCACCTGTTCCCTCCTCTCCCGACCTCCACCCGCTGTCCTGCAACTCCCTGCTCTGTCTGGACCTCAGATCTGCAGAGCAGGCGCAGCAGGAGCAGAGGGCGTCTTGGGCCCTGTGTGTTGGTCCCTCTCAGGGTCTCCTTTGGCCACGCAGGCTGTGCTCCCGGCTCCCCCTAGCATGTGGAGCTGTATGTGGAGTGTGTGGATCCTCCTGGTCCTTGGGATGCACCCTGCAGTGGACACTGCCCACTCACCAGGACCTGCCCTTCACATCCAGGACTAGGGTGACCTCAGCAAGCCACATTCACAGTCACCACAGAGCCTCCAACGGTGTGGCCGCTGTCCATCGAGGACACTCCCTGAGCAGATGGGTCCCTGCTCTAGGTGGGACATAGCTGCAGACACCTGCTGAGTCTGGATGTCTGGTGTGTCCTCGAGAGTGGACATGGTCAGCAGCAGGTCCTCCTCTCAGGCCCCAGTGTGGGTGTCTCTGTGTCCCCAGAAGCCTACTTCCCTCTATGCAGTAGTGGAGGGGCTCCCCGGGCAGGGTCCCTGCCCTGAGACAGCCTGGTGGTTGGGAGCTGTGGGACTCAGTATCAAGGTAGAGAGGCCACTATCCTTGCTACCATTGCCCTGGGCAGTGAAGCTGCTGGACCCAGCTTGTCCCCACTTTATACCTGGTGGCCTGTATCCCCCACAGGGCAGAGCTAGGGATAGCACCAAAAAGTGCTGTGCACAGGGCAGTGTGTGGAGCTCGGTTCCCCCTCTGCAAACATCTAGGTGAGTGGGGAGTGGCCCACCTCCTCCCACAGCAGCCACTAACTTCTGCTCTGGGCATGGCCTGCACTTCCTGCTCCCATGGTCCTTGCTGTGGTCATCTCTTGGGGTGACACATCTAGGGTGAAGCAAGGATGTTAGAGATCACAGATGAGAAGTCAGTCCTGAGGGGAACTAGAGCCTCACCTGGCTGTGTGGGGTACAGGGCAGAGCGCTGTCCTGGGTCCCTGCCCTCTGTCTTTCCTGGTGCCGGGGAGTCCTCTCCTGGGTAGGGACAGGGTGGGAGGTGATCACCTGGTAATACTTCCCCCAACAAGGCCCTCAGCTAGTGCACGGCATCTCCCCTGTGGACCTGAACCATCCCTGTGGGCAGCAGGGTACCCCCTCCTGCAGAGCCATGAAGAGGACCTGTAGGTGGGGGACCAGATTTCTGAGGAATGAGCTGTGCTTGGTCCTCTGGTCGGAGCTCTCCTGGAACAGTGTCCAGTGTGTTCCGCTGAGCACAGAGCCTGCTTGGGCTGGACCCACCCCTCCTCCTGGACAGGAAGTGCTGGCTCAGAGCCCTGGCCGTACCCAGAGTCAGCCTCCCTCGCAGGGCTCAGATCAGGGAACCCAGTCCCAGTCTCTGCTTGCTTTCTTCCCTGTACCCTCTACCTAACCGCGAAGCATGCTTGGTTTCAGTGGCTCCAGAAGAAATGAGCTGTGAGCAGGATCCAGCCATCCTGTAGCAAGACTCAGCTTGCGCCTTGTTGGGTGATAGTTTTGGCAGCTCCTGAACTCTGGCCTGGGCCCAGGACAAACTGACTTGTTAAGCAACACAGTAGCTGTGGATATGTGAACCACAGAGAGCTGTGAGTGAATCCTGCCCTTTCCACTCTAGCTGGTGGCTGGTGTGAACTACTTCCTGGAAGTGGAGATTGGCAGAACCACCTGCACCAAGTCCCAGCCCAACTTGGCCGACTGTCCATTCCACGAAGAGCCACACCTGAAGAGGGTAGGGGCCTGCTGTGGGCGGGGTGGGGCGGGACCTGAAGCAGGGTGGCGTGAGTCTGTGTGTGCATGTGCCCACATGTGTGCACCTGGGGGGGGGTGTGCTTCTGTGCAGGTACACATGAAGTATATGTTGTGTATGCAAGAATGTGTGCGTGCTTATGGGTTGTGTGGGAAGCGATGTGCACACCTGTTGGTCCTGTGTGGAGGTTGTGCACACACATGAGTCGTGGTGTAGGAAGTAAATGTGCGTGTGTGTGTGTCTTGTGTGGAGGAGGATGTGCATATTGCGTGTGTATATCATGTGAGGAAGTGACTGTATACCCGTGTGTCGTGTGGGGGCGAGGTGTGTGTGTGTGTGTGTGTGTGTGATGGTCAGCAGTAGATACCCTCAGGCAGGGAGTGGGGGTGAGGTGTGTGTGTGTGTGTGTGTGTTAGTGTGTGCTGCATATCTGCACCAGTAGGGCTGTGCACACAGGACTGACTGGGGTGTGGAGTGAGACCCTGGGAATTAGGGTGCTGGGAGATGACCCTTGCCTTTGGGGTGCTCCTTCTGGGTGGGAGGGGCAGCAGCAGGGCTGGTAAGGAGGGAGAGGGCTCTGTAGAGTCCCCACTTTGCCCCGCCCAGAGACAGGCTGAGCAGGTCAGGTCTGAGAGGGCCGAGACCCTGCTCTGCCCTTAGCCTCCAGCCTCTCCTGACAGCCGGGTCCCTGGAGGCCTCGCTCAGGGCACTGAGTCCCTATCACCCTGCCTACGCCATCTGTCTCTGGGTTGCCCAGCCTGGTTCTCCACTGGGTTCCTCTCAGTGTATCCTGGGCTGAGGCGGAGGTTCTGGGGCAAGATGTACCTGCCCTGCCCAGCACCCCCTGGGCTCCTGGTCCTGCCTGGCTGCTCCACGGGTGCTGTGGGAGGATGAGAACCTGGGTCCTTAAGTTGGGGATAGCACCATGCAGGGACTTCCCCTCGACCCTGCCCCATCTGTGGCCAAGCTTCTTCCCTTTCTCCTGCAGCCCCACTGATTGTCCTTCCCTTTTTTTTTTTTTTTTTTGCAGAGCTCAGTCTGCTCTTTCCAGATCTACACTGTGCCCTGGGAGGGCAAAATCTCCCTCACCAAGTCCAGCTGCCGAGATGCCTAGGCTCTGTGCCAAGCCATGCCACGCTGCCCACCCATTACCTGTGTTCCCTTTGGTGTCCCCTTCCCACGATGAAACTTGGCCCTGGTGCAGTCTCCTCAGTGCTCCAGCACCTAGGGACCAGGACAGCAACTCCTGTGGGGAAGGTGGACACCCATGAGCTGTCCCCTCTTCCTTTCCTTGACCTTAACCACACCATTGCATGGGGCCTGCAGCTGCCCCTGCCTTGCTCAATAAAAACCTGCACCAGTTCCTAGGTGGTGTGGTCTTGGGGTGCAGGGGAGGGGTTGTGAGCAGACAGGAGCCGTGCCCACTGGGCCAAGCATACAGGTCAGGGCCAGGCCTGCCCCTTTGGGACCCCTGAGTCTCAGTGAGATGAAGAGCAGAGGGGGACCCTGTAGAGGCACTGGCACAGAAGCCCCCATCTGTGATTGCGTGCTCATCCTGCCCAAATCCTGATGGTAACGATGTCAAAGATCCCTGATCATGGGCCCCTGGAGCCATTGAAAATGTTGGAAATACTATGAGAATCAGCAGAATGGGACAGAGATAGAAAGTGAACATGTGCTGCTGGAAAAGTGTCACATATAGACCTGGGCAGCACAGAGTGGCTTCAGAGCTGTCTCTGAGGAGAGGAACAGGTGCATCCATGCCAGGACCCAGGGAAGAGGCACAGGGGAGGTGGGGAGGCTGCAGCTTCTTTGCCACCCAGGGCCACCTCTCTCCATGTCTATCTGTGCTCCCCAGGCGCTCTTCCTTGGGGTTTTTGGAGACTGGTTGCATAAATGTGGCTGCAGCATGGCCAACTGTGTGGAAATGGCATTGGCCCAAAGGGCCTGAGCCCAGCAGATACCATCCAGGGTGCAGCTTGGCCGGAACCCAGGGTCTTACCCTCTGCTCTGATGCAGTGCTTGTCAGTCTGCTTGTGGCTGGCACCAGGACAGAAGAGTGGGGAAGCTTAGAGGTTCTGTGACCACCCTGGGAAGAGGGACTCAGGTCTCTATGAGTCCAGCCCAAGGTGGAGGACCTCTGGTGGATGCAGTTTGTGAAGCCAGTAGATTTCCTGTGCAGGGGTTTGAGGCGGAGCTGCTGCTTTCTCAGGGAGTCAGCCTGTGTTCTCAGAGCCTTGCCTAACTGGGGACCACACGGGGGACATGGTCCCTGATCCCACGGCCCATGGGAAGTGCTGTGCAGGACCCCCTCCCCCACTGCAGGACAGGGCCAGCGCATGACATCGCCCCAGGCAGCCCTTGCTCCAGCCTAGCTGTGTCCTTCCCTGCACTGAGTATGTTTTCTAGAATGTTCCTGCTCCCACTGATTCTCTTTGGATTCTCAGGACAGAGTGCCCCGGGTGCCTTCCTGCCCATCAACTGTGCTGTGAAGAAGCTGAGCAGGCAGCTGATTCTCTTCCTGAGGGGGCCTGGGGGGCCCGGGGCTCTGGAGACCCTACCCCACTTGCACCACTGCTCTGACTCCCCAGCCTGGCCACACCACAATTGGACAGCCGGACTGGACAGCAGGCCCCGGGATGCCTGAGCCAATCACCAAGTGGGCTCCTTTCCTGCTCACAGAAGCAGGTAGGCGTGTGGCCCAGCTGTCACCATGTAAATGAGAGTAGGAGTGTGGCTCTGCCCTCCTAGCCAGAAGACTGCACCTCACTGTCCTCAAGTTAAACAAAGTGCTTGAGCAAACACAGAATACGCCCTGGCTGCACGTGGTGTGGCGGGTCCAGGAGCCAGTGCTCTGAGACCACTGTGCTGGCTCCATTTCACAGCCAAGTCTCTTCTTGAGTGCCCTGGGGGACCACATCTTGGAGGAACCCAACAGGTGGGGCAGGGCAGAGGTTGGGAGGGTGGGTGTCCATCCAGGGGACATTGGTGCCTGAGACCTGGGGGTCATCACCAAGCCGATCTAAACTGCGGATAAGAATTCAACACCTGCTGGGCCTGGTGGCACTAGCCTATAATCCCAGCATTTGGGAGGCTGAGGCAGGAGGATCACTGTGAATTCAAGACCAACCTGAACTACAAAGCGAGTTCAAGGCCCTGTCTCAAAAAGACATTAAAATAAAATAAAAATTAAAGTTTCCATCATGCTAGTGAGCAAAATGCACACTACATTTTAATTTCTCTGTCCCCTTTTCATGCTCCTTGGGGTGGAAGTGGGAAGGGATTTCTGGGCCAGCTGCTTCCTGGGAAAGATAATCTATTGAGGCTATTTCTCATTAGTAGTAGACCACTCTTTACAGTAAGTAGAGGAAGATGATATATGCACAGAGTTTGCCAGTTAGGTGCTAAGTGAATATTTTGTCCTTGCTTGTTATCAGCACTGAAAAGGCCACATTGCCTGATTCTAATTGCAGAGCTTGCTGAAGCACCGGGTGGGCTAACCCTCAGGTGAGCTTGACTCCAGAAGGGAGCCCAGCACTTACCTCATGGGCAGACTGCACCTGTGCATCCACTGAGTGCCACCTGAGGTAGCTTTGCACCCTGCAAGGGCCTCCGCTCCCATTCCTGTGGCCGGTTGTGGATGACTCTCCCCATGAAAACATGAGCATATGTTCTCACTTTGGGGATGCCTCTGGGCTTCCTGGCTGACTGTGCTCTGCACACAGGCAGAGGTCAAGAGGGTGGGTGTCCATCCAGGGGACATCGGTGCCTGAGACCTGGGTGCAGGTCACCAAGCTGGTCCAAACTGGGGATAAAAAGGCAAAAAGAGATGGTGGAGCGGTTGTCAGAGCTCGCAGATGAGAGCCAGCACCCCAGGAAGGAGGTCGGGTCTCCCTGGGGGGAAAGCATAGACCTGTATTCCAGGCAGGGGCATCTGCCTTTGGTTTGTCTTTTTCAGACAATCCCTTTCCTCCTGAAGCACGGGTAACTGAGCTGTATGTGACCATATGCATGCCACTCTTTACCCACAGTTCCCTCTGGCTGGTGCGAGACACCTTCCGTTTCTGTGGGAATAACCACACCATTTTTCCCTGATTGCCTAGAGCTCCTCTACTTTATTCTTTCCATAATATACTTGCTGGTGTCTGAAAATATTTGGGCATAGCTGGGAGCAGTGGCATGCATCTGTAACCCCAGATTCAAGAGGCTGAGGCACGAGGATCACCTTGAGTTCAAGACCAGCCTAAACTATGTAGCACAATTCCATCTCAGCAAAACAAAACGCAAACCAACCAACCAACAACAACAAAACCAATACACACACACACACACACACACACACACACACACACACACGACTCCTGGGCCCATAAACACTAACACGTCAGTCAGCTGAGTGTCTGCCTGTCCTCCACGGCTTCTCTTCCTGTCCCAGAGCTCTGACCCTCTGGTTTTGTAATTGCTGTTGGTCAATGGGTTGCTCACTTGGTTGCTTGGTTGCTTGGTTGTAGCCGTTTTCCCTTCGCTCTCAAATTCCTTATTTGGGTGTAAAAATTCAAGTCTTTTGGGATGAACTCTGACTCTGCATTTCTAGCTCCCACCCTATTCACCTGAAATTCCCTTGAGCAGTTCAGGCATAACCGTTAAACACAAGTAAATGAGGTGAGTGCAAAAGGAATAAACATTTATAAAAGAACTCTTATTGGGTTCAAAAGTCTTTGAGCAACAGAAAATCTTAAGGACATGTTGTGTTAGAGTAAGCAGTAGGTGTGCAGTAGGTAATCCAGGTCGTTTCTAATCCGGGCTCTGCTGGTGAGTGTGGACACTCATGCTCGTGTAGAGGGGAGGAAGCAGGCCCGTGTGCAGAATGCAGCTCTCAGTTACCGAGCACTCCTTACCTCACTCACACGGGGATAAAACTAGAATGAGGGGGAGGCAGGCTCCTTGCAGGGGTTTGTGGGATGTGTGGATGTATTTTTGTTGACTGGAAAGGTGGTTTTTGTAGATGCTTTCATGAAGGATGAATTCTGCAAGAAAATTTGTATGTGGGATCAAGTTAGCTAAAATTAGAAGGGCATTGTTTGGAGTTTTATTTTTAATCAAGTGTTGATACTGGAATTGCACTGAGGTCATCAAGCTGCACTCTGATGGGCGGATGGTTTTCTGGGAGACAAATCTGCCCTCCCTGAGGACCTTGCGGGAAGACTTGGCTTTACCTCATCAGCACCTGGCCTGGAAAACACATTTTGTGATAACTGCTGCCCTTCGTGCCTGGAAAGACTTGTGCCATTTTGCAGTTATTCCATAATGACCAGAGATCCTATTTTTAATTGTCATTTGATATTAAAAACACTTCCAAAAATCAAATTCTAAAATTAAAGCTGAGCCAGGCATGGTGGCATGTACCTGTAATCCCAGTACTCAGGAAGCTGAGTCAGGAGGATAGATGTGAATTTGAGGTGAACCTGGGGTATATAGTGAGTTCAAGGACAGCTTGAACTACATAGTGAGACCCTGTCTCAAATGAATGAATGAATAAAATCTTTTTGTCTTGAACTAACCTTGGGGTTTTTAGAGAGTCCATTCTTGAAAGTCCAAAAGAAATATGTTAGGTTTATTTTCATTCATTAAACTATATGGAAAGTATTGTCAAATAAGAGATGGTACATAACTTTTGAGTTACATTTGTACAAATATATTGTTAGCGTGCATTCCCAAAAACTATGGAATTCCTAAGGTCTGCCATCTCAGGATACTGTTGTTGGTCATAATTCCCATTCTTGTATTAACACTGTGATGCCTGCAGAAAGCACGATTCTTATCAGCTCTTTAACCAGGCTGTGCTGGCTCTGGACATCCACAGTTCGGCTGCCTGAGCCTGGTGCCTCCCAGAAGCAGAGATTCAGCAGTGGCTCAGGAGGACGGGAGAACTGCGGCCATTACTGAGCCCAGTAGAGGAGGTCCAGGAAAAGCCATCTACCAAACTCGGGAAAAGCAGGAGTTAATGACACAAAACTGCCTGAAATGAGAAAGAGAGATCATGGCTTTAAAGACTTTTTGGTTAAAACAGTACTGACTCTTTTTGTGTTTTATTTGCAGACTTTTTTTTATCTTCACGATGTATAGTTACACCAATTTGGTAAAATAAGCCTTTTTAAACAAAAGTTGAAATATTTACTTCTACTTTTTCTCCCTATGTTTTCCCAATTTAGAAACTATTCTTGAGTATATTTTTATGACAATATGGCCATTTTCATAAGGTCAATAAAAATCTGCTTTTGAGTGAGATTCAGCCAGAAACCCTGGCGTTTCCTGGACTCCTGCCTGGGGAGTTTGCATGGAATGCCGACTCCCTGGCTTCTAACTTCAGGCTTGTGAAGTTATGCCAAATTCCTTCTCAAGTTTTCCACCAAAACAAGTTTTCAGTCTTGGCTCTTCTGGTACAGTTCTATAAACAAGCAGGAGTTTTGCAGCCGGGATGGTTCTGCTGTGATGTCCTTGGTAGAAATGGAGAGGACTCCAGGGAGAATGCTCCGAGGCATACCAGGGGCTCCTCTCCTCAGATCCGGGGCTGTGGCTGCTTCTGAGCCTACAACCCACCTGTAAGCTGCATGGGACACACACTGTCTGACCATAACCCCAGCAAGGACAGAAGCTCTGTGGCCCCAAAGCCCTCTACACTGAAGCAGGTGACTCAAAGTGAAAGTCATGGCCGAGTCCGACACCTGAGAAGTGGGCCGAGTCTGACACCTGAGAAGTGTGTCACCAGGTGCCACAACTGAGGTGAGGCTGAGGGGCTGAGGACTATGCACGGTGAGCAGATTTTCCCAACACCATTGGAGCAAGACTCCTATCATCAGGAGACTCCCATGTCCTAGCTTAAGCCTGCTCTCTCACTGGGAGAAATGATGTAGTTCCATCTCATGACCAGCAGCTTCCATGGATAGCCAGATGGACTCCTGGGCGTGTCCCACCACACATCTGTCTGAGTCCCAGGAGAGCCTCGCTCACCTCAGTGGGGCTCCAGCAGCAGCCCTGACAGAGCTGCTGTTTCTTTCAGAGTCAGCTCCCTGCTGTTATGAGTTCCCAGGAGGTCAGGTGACAGAACTGTCACCTACCATCAGAGAGGTGCCTGCAGCTGCTGACAATTCTTATCACACTGTTTGAAATCACAGTTATTGGAAAGGCTCAGTGACAGAAATTAATCAATTATTTGGCTAAGGAAACATAGACTCCTTACCTGGCTCATTTGATATTAGCTGCTTCATTCATGGAGATCCTGGCTAAATAGCAGATGCCACACTCTTGGCATTGCCCTCCTGATCCTGGCACAAATCTTCCTGGACACCTGGATTTTTGATGGACCCTCCAAAGGATTCTGTAATGCCAGGCAGGGTGTCACCTGCAGGCTGGCTTTTGGAGCCATTGAGCTGTGGTCTTGAAGGCCCCTCTGGACTCTCCAGGCCCAGTGTCCTTGTTCAATGGCTGCATCACCTTGCCTGGCGCACCCTTGGGCCCTCACTGCACACACAGCTGTCCCCACCGAGCATCCTGCCAGTACCCTGCATCCCCCAGCAGTGTCCCCTTCCTAGCAGAGACAGGATTCTCCTGGAAGAGCCTTGATGACCCAGCAGGAAGAGAACACACCTGCTGTGGATTGGGGTCACCTTATTCTAAACCCCGCAGATTCCATGGGAGGCTCTGTCCTTCCAGCACTGGTGATGGTCGGTCATAACCTTGCCCTTGAGAAAATCCTTTCTGGCATATCGTGTGGCTTCAGTGCAAGTATGGAAGACAGCATGGCAGGTGCAAGAAACTTTCTGAAGGACAAGGAAAGGTGGGTGCATGGAGAGACTTTCAAATTTGTTAAAGGTCTGGGTTCCCAACTCCACCTGAGAGGTCCTCCAAGAAGGCTTTGCCATCCCAATGCTCCCAGACTGTCTGTGATGGGCAGCAACCCTGAGCATTGCTTTAGAGAAAAAGAGAGGTGAGCAGAGCCCACTGAAGTCATTCTGTTTGGAGGTGGAGGATCTGAGTTGGAGCCCTGGGTCCTGAGCCCTTTCCTGCTGCAGAGGAATTTGGGACCCAGGAATCCATGAGGGTTCCCCAGGGCCACACAGAGGTGAAGTCCAGGACTTGGTGCTCCTCCAAGGATGTGGCCAAGCAGCTCAGAGCCCATCCAGGGCTGCATTCAGTGCTTGGTTTCACCAAGATTCCTGTGGGGTTCTGTGACTGTTTTGAGGGTTTGATATTTATATTTCAGCACTGCGTAGGTGATGCCTTAACAGGAACCTCTGTAGATGGTGTTGCAGGATGCATTCCAAATCTAATTCCCAGGCCTAAACTCATGCGGATTGTGGTGAGGCTTAAGCAGGCTGGGACTGGGTCAGGATTAGCTGATGAGCCTGGAAAAGCAGAGGGGGCGAGAAAGAGGCTGGAGCCACAGGAAGCACAAGCCCCACCCTGGGCTTACCGCTTCTCAGTGGATCCAAAACCAGAGTGGCTGTTGGACCTCTGAGGTTCGTCCCTGAATAATGCTGACAGCGGATGTGGGAATTGGCTGAGCTGTTGGAAACTGCTTCAAGAAATCTAAAAAGGGCCCTGAATAGAATCATTTCCAGGAGAAAGCAATCGTTGTCCAGGCTGGGACAACCACTAAGGATAGAAAGAGCAGGTCTGTCCAACTGGCAAAGTGCAAAGAGGACATTTCAAAAGGAGGAGCCATAAACACCGCCCAAAGCAGCCAGCATGTTGGAACACTGGGCACAGGGTGTCCAAAGGGGTGTGCAGCAAGAAAGTCCCCAGTGTCCTGCACAGAAGATCCAGGACAGAGCGCCTCTGTGAGCTGGACCAGAATGGTGGGAGAGCACGTTGCTTGTGCATTATTGTACTGCGAAGTAAAACTTGCTCCCAACAAAGATAAAGAGTTTAGGCATTCGACTGAAGATGGGGGTGGAGGATGGTGTTTTTTTACCAGAATTTCCTGGGGCTGTGAGCATTTCTGCAGCCCTGCTAGTGCACAGGACCCACCTGGACAACTGGCACAGACCATGCCAAGATAGTGGGGGGTTGGGAAGCTGAGCAGCACCAGCAGCTCTCAACTGTGAGGCCAGAGCACAAGACTTGCACCCCAAAGCCTGACACCTTGCTCTGTGGTCTCTGTTGTTTTGCTCTCTGTGGTGCTGGGGATGAAAGCCAGGCCTCATGCATGCTGGGCATGCTCAGAGCCACACCTCCAGCCCTTCAAGTGCTGACTGCAGCTTAGGAAAGAGAGTGCTTTTCAGGGCCTGGGATGCTGTGGATCTTTAATGTCACCCAAGCCTTGGTGCGGAAGGCTCAGTCCCCAAGCTGTGGCATTACCAGAGTTGGCGGGGCTGGGGTCAGGAATGCCAGGACCCAGCACCCCACCTCAGGTCTCCACCAGGTGCACGGAGTCCCCACAGGCACAGACAAGTGCCTAACAGCAGCCCCCAACCCACTTACTTATCACACAGTGCCCACACTGCACTTAAACCTGAGTGCTGAGGCTTTAGTTTAGGAGACACAGCTCATATGTTAGCATCTTTTGTCTTAAAAGAAAAGCACCGGTCCCCACAGCTGCTCTAGGTTGTGGAGCTAAGGGACCATGCTCTGCCAGCTCTCAGATGGAGCCAGACTAAACCTCTTCCACCTTTTCAATTGTTTATCTTAAGCACAGTCTGCAGCACTGGAAAGCCAACTAAGGTTCCTCAAAGAGAACCATTGGCTTCCTCACTTTCCCACTGCCAGAGCAATACAAAGCCCCAAGGCTAAAAGGAGAAGCTTATCTTGGCTCCTGTTTTCAGTATGGGGCAGGTCGCCAGCTCCCAGGCAGGAAGGGCCCAGCAGAGCAGAGCTGCTTCTCCCTACCCCAGGCAGCTGGTTGCAGAGAGAATGGGGAGCAGAGCAGAGCAGACCCTTCACACCACACTCATGTGACTGCATCCATCTCCAGGCCCCAGCTCCAAACAGCCAGTCACTGCAGTCCACACAGGAACTGGGGACTTTCCAGACTCACACCTTAACAGCTGTTGTGCTTAATTACCCAGAATGGGTTTTCTTGAGCTCTGATCTCAGCCTCAATCTGACCAGAAGCCTAAACTCACAGCCAGGTGACAGCTGGCAGTTCCATTCCTGTAGCTGCATCTGCACTGCCCCAGGGACCTATAAATGGCATCTGAGCCCTAGAAACCTCTGCTTTCAGTCCCCATGGCCCTGGCTGCAGCTCCAGGGTTCCGGGCACTGCCTGGTGCACTGGCACCTGCACAAGGGCCCTTCCTCAATGATCATCTGTATCCTAAACACACTAGCACTGCTTACAGTGCCCGGTTCTGATGAGCATCCCTCACTGCCTTACATACCACATCTCATTTATTTCTGAACAGCTCCTCCCAGCAATGAGTACCTAATTTCACCCAGACTCTCCAGGGCAAGTGCTTGCCTGTGTCAGCTCAAAAAGGTAATGCCAAAGTCTAGGAAGACAGCTCCTTAAAGAATAAAACCAAAACAAAAGCCAAGTGTGGTGGCACACATCTGTAATCCCAGCCCTGGGGAGGCTGAGGATTGTCGCAAGTTATGGCTAGCTTGGGCTGCATAGCAAGATCTTGTCTCAAAAATAATTTTTAAAAATAAATAAATAAATAAAACTAAAACATCCATAAGAGGACAAAAGAATACATCTCATGTACTGTGATTTCAGTATTTGTTTCTCCCTGAAAAAGAAAGAAAGAAAGAAAGAAAGAAAAGAAGAAGAAGAAGAAGAAGAAGAAGAAGAAGAAGAAGGGGAAAGGAAGGAAGGAAGGAAGGAAGGAAGGAAGGAAGGAAGGAAGGAAGGAAGGAAAGAAGGAAAGAAGGAAAGAAGGAAAGAAGGAAAGAAGGAAAGAAGGAAAGAAAGAGAAAAAAGGAAAGAAAGAACTCATGTTGAGGCATGGTCTTTAATGCAGGTGGGAGGTTGCTGGCTCTTGGGGGGAATCTGGCCCTCTGAAATGGTTCCTGTCATTCTGGTGAGAGTGGGTTAGAGACTGAGAGGGTGAGATGGTGTCACAGAGCTCAGCCTTCTTGTTTCTTTCCCCATGGGACTGTTCTGACACAGACCCTGCTCCCAGACTGCAGAGCTAAGGGGGAAATAAACTTTCTTTCTTCATAGCTTTCTCTGCCCCAGGTGTTTTGTTGCAGCCATAGGAAATAGTCTAAGCCACTGTGTCTGATACCGGAGGACTGAGGTAGAGCCCGCAGCATTAGAGACATGAGACAAACCAATGGTGTTGATAGGGATGACAAATGCAGAGAACTCTTTCTCAGAGCTGAGACCCAGACCTAGAAAGTGTGCTCAGAGGAGGTCTAGAGCCCAGGCCACACAGCGCCAGCAGCATGTGTGTGGCCCACAGGCTGGGGCGACAGGGAGCAGGCCCACCTGGCAGCCAGGGCTGAGCACAGGTGCTCAGGCCTGAGATGAGCCCAAGTGCGTCTCTCCCTTTCCTGGCCAAGGTTCAACAATGGCCTTCTTAGTGTCGCCCTGCAGTGAAGCAACCAACATACGTTGGGAAACTGGGGTGATTGAAATGCTGTTGGAGCCTTTCCCCCATTTCTGTTCTAGTAGGTGGTGTGCAACACCACAGACTGGGGGAGTTATGAAGAACAGAGATTCATTTTAGCTCACCATTCTGGCCCAAGATTGAAGGCCCATGTCTGGTGCTCACCCAGCACCTCCCTTGGTGAGAGGCAGGCAATGAGGGAGAGGCTAGCTGAACCAGCTTCTCTTGAAGACCCTGTGAAAATTACCCATAAGCCCATTAATTGTGTGAGTGGATTAAACCATTCCCAGGATCCTTACCACACCTTAAAAGTCCCACTGGTTCCTCATATCTCAAAATGGGGTTCAGTGGTGGCATGAACTTCAGAGAAGACAAACTATCTCAAACCGTAGCAAAATCACAAGGTAAAAACTACACCGTTTCAAAGCAGTGTCAGAAAAGCCAGCTGAGCCCACCCACACCCCTTTAGGGATAGATCCCTGCCTCACACCACCCACCCACATAGCACCCCTCCCACTGGATCATACACCTCAGTGTGAAGAGCAGAAGAAAATAACACAGTTAGAAGAAAATAGAGGAGAATGGAGGAAAGACTTTGCCTAATAGTAAAAAGTAATGGTCTTTATTTGTTTTTTAGCCTGGGTAGTAAAAAATAATCCTCAGCACAGTGATCTCTGATAAAGCTGAATTAGGGACTACATCCCATCTCCCAGTAATTTTTCTTTCTGGGCCCTGCCCTAGAGAAACACAACACATGTCCATACAGAACCCAGGCAGAGGTACTCCTTGTACTCCTGGGGAGCAAAAGAGCAGAGCAGAATCAGGGAAGAGCTAGCTAGCCTGCCTTGTAGGGCGAGGGGGTAGAGAGCAGATATGAACAGTGCTACTAAGGAGCTGTATCTTTGAGCACAACTTCTGACTCACAGTCACAATTCCAGGACAAGCATCAAGCTATAAGAAATACAGTAAGAATGCTCTGTGTGCAAAACCTTCAAAGCATAAAACACAATGTCACATAGGTTTGGTATCCTCATCCAAAATGCTTGGGAGCAGAAGTGTTAGATTAGGGATTTCTGGGGGGTGGTTGGGTATTTGCATGTGCACAATGAACTGCCATAGGGTGGGACTGGGTCTTACTACAAAGCCCATGTGTGTCACATGCCCCCCTCTACACCTCACACTTGCAGCCCCAGTTTGCTTTACCTAGTTCCTCAGCACAGCTGCACTAGGACTGTGGTTGCAGTGAGGATGGAGGAAGACACTTCCTCCTGCGGCACCAGGTCCTCAATCAGGAGGTGTCAGACACCAGGTGTTTGGGGGATGGTGCCAGCTGGCTGTCCTTCAGCTGGCAGTCCCCCAGAGGCTCCAGAGCTGCTGCACACCCAAGCCAGGACAGCACGGGGAGGACATGGCTGGTGCCAGCTCTCATACACATCCTAAGAGAAGAAAACTCACTTGCCAAGGCGCCAGCCTTTTGCATTTCCTGTCATGTTAAAACCGCATTTCACCTAGGGCAAGTGACAGTGTGGAACTTCTGCACTTTCTAAATTTAAAATATTTTAAAAGTTTTGCAAACAAGAAAGAAAACAGGGCAGAGGCACCGCTAGAGGATCAGCAGACTGCGCTGGGCAAGTGTTGGGGAGTGAGGGTCTGGAGGTGAAGAAGCCAAGTTAACAGTGACAGGGGTAGCAGACACATGTCTGTACCAGAAAGCAACCTCCTCGCTACTCCATCCAAAAACCCAGGAAGCCGCAAGGTGACTCAGGAGCCCACGGGCACCACGCCCAGGGTTGGGCATGATGGAGGGGCAGCCAGAGGATGTCGACTGGGGCACCCCAGCGAGGCCGGTCCTGCACAGCACCACAAGGTAACAGCACTTCCAGCCTGCTGGCTGAGGGCTACAGCTTTGGCCTGGTCATTGCTGACCTCGTCTGATGGTTTGTGCTTCTGGGAATGCAGGGTCTTGGTTCCAGGAATCAGGTCCATTTCCAGGAGCAGTTAATGTGGCCTGGACACTGGTGGCTGCATGGGAGTCTGGAGATGAACGAGGGAGGTCACCAGATGGAGGGAAGCTGGGCAGGGGCCGGGGCTGTGCCTTCTGCAATGTTTGTGTTGTGTCCTCAGGCCCTGGTGCTCCGACCCACGTTCCCTCATCCTGTGAGGCTCAGGTCCTGAGATGCAGTCTTGCCCTCCCTGGGCTTCTGGGCAAGGGTCTGGACACACAAGCAGTCAGCAGTGCCCACACACTGCAGGCCCCATCTGGGCGTGGTGACTGCATGGTAGGGACAGATCTGGACCCGCCCTGGGCACCATGACATCTGCCTCCTAGTTGGGGTCCACTCCAGCCCCACTGCTGGCATTGGCAATGATGTAATCTCACGGACACCCAAATCCATCTGGGTGCGACAGGGATCTGGTTACACAGGACTCCCCAGGCTGCTGCACCAAGAAAGCCACATTCACATCCACAGTGGCCAATGCCCCCTTTCAGACCCCAAACTGAGCACAAAGGATTGGAGGCCATGTAAGCTACATGACCCTTCTTGAACACCGATCAAGGCATCTAACAGGCTGAGGATCAGATGACCGCCAGTCAAGAAAAGAAAAAAGATAAAAGATGAAAGAAAAAAAAACCCAGCATAGCTCTCCTGGTTTCTTATCCACTTGGATGTTCCATAGTATAATTTAACTGAAGTATTGATTTTAATAGTGTTTCAAACATTTTGATAAGTACCAGTGGCACACACTTGTAATCCCAGCACTTGGGAGTTAGGAGAATCATTTCGAGTTTGAGGCCAGCCTACACTACAAAGAGACTTCAGGGCCAGTCTGCACTACAAAGTGAGACCTTGTCTCAAGAAAATGAATACGTGAGTATTTCTCCATTGTATAAAAATACCACATCTTTTTGAGAGAGAAGACAAGATGGCTGATCAGTGAGCAACAGAATACAAAGCCTCCTAGGAGAAACAATTCATATGCCAGAATAAAACACCCTGGAGAGATCCAGACAGAGGGAGACGGATCCTCTTGACACAGGAAGAAATTAAAACATAAAAAAGCTCATCAAATATTTCAAGACTACAACTGAAACAGTTAAAAATTAAGGGACACAGCATTTTCGTGGTGACTTGCCAAGTCTGTGCCAGCTTGAATCCGTGCGGCTGGCAAAGCTGCCCAAACTCGTGCCCACCGCCACTCACAGGCAGCGCTGGGGTTGGGGGTTGGTGAGCTCAGCGGAGAGTGGAGCTGGCGAAGGGACCTTCATTGGTCCATGGTGGGTGATGGGAGTGGGAGCCCCCCTCATGGGAAGGGTGTGACCAGATGGGAGGGGGGTTGGAGTCAGACAGAAGGAGCCTGAACTGGGAGCTACAGTGACTTCAGTTGGTTCCTCCCTCCCCAGAGCAGATTCGTGGGATTTGCTTGGACTGGGCCGCGCCCCTGGCTGGGACCCAATGAGCTGTCCCAAATCGATTCCCTGCACCTAGCAAGTACTAACTTGGTGAAGGCAGCTGAAGTTTGGCTGGTCCGGTGGGGCCTCAGTGACAAGAGCAGGCAGGAGAGGGCAGAGTTCCCTCACCAGCATGCTTCATAGGAAACATGGCCAACAGGGAAGGGGGCTGGGACCTGCACTGTAACCCGTGTGGAGGAAGCCAGGGCCATGACAGGAGAGAAAGGTAGGAGGAGGCTCCGAGCCCAGAACCCTGAGAGCCCTGATCCAGGAGAAGGAAAAACAAGGGAGACTGAAGGCGGCAAACATGTAACATCAGACATGGCTTCAGTGGACATTAAGAGATATTTTTGGGACCTTGTAGACGAGCTCAAATCTGAAATAGTGAATCAGGTAAAGCAGGATATGAGTAGAATAATAAAAGAAATGCTCTCAGAAACATCTCTCAGGATGATACAGATGAAAGAAGGGAGGAACACAAAAAAAGGAGAGAAACATTCGATAAAGAATATAAAGAAAATATAGAATACATGAAGCAGATTCAAAGAGACTACCAGGAAATTAAAAATTCCATTGAAAGCTGGCAAAACTCCTTAAAAGAAACTAAGGATAAACTATCAAAGCTTGAAGACAAGTTGGCAGTGTGTGATCATGAAAGGAAAATCTCTTAAAAATAACAAGGAAACAGGCAGTAAAAATACAAAGGCTAGAAGATGACAAGAGAATCTACAATTTAAGAATAAGAAATGTGAACGAAGAAGCAGGAATACATACAGGCAAATTACAAAGGCTATTTACGGAAATAATTAAGGAAAACTTCCCAAGCATGGGAAAAGAAAATGACATTCAGTTGTGTGAGGCATACAGAACTCCAGCCACCTACAACCAAAACAGTTCTACACCCAGACATATAATAATCAAGATGCCAGAAATTCAATATAAAAAAAGAATATTAAAAGCCATCAGAGAAAAGAAACAGATTACCTATAAAGGTAAGCCCATCAGAATCACAGCTGACTTCTCAACACAGACCATCAGATCAAGAAGAGGTTGGGGTGAAGTGTTATAAGCCCTGAAAGAAAATAACCTCCAGCCCAGATTGATGTACCCTGCAAAACTGTCACTAGAAGTTGATGGAGAAACAAGATGCTTCCATGACAAAGAGGAACTGGGGGAGTTTGTGACCACCAATCCAATCCTACATAGAATACTGAAGGACATTCTAGAGAGAGAGAAAAAAAAATACCAGGAGTTTGAGAAGAGTGGCAGAAAGGCCTCAATGAGTGGGGCCGGCAGTAGAATGAAGGAGAAAACTAGACAAACAAAGGCAGAAAAATAACATAGCAGAAATGAGGCAGAGAAGGATAACTGGAAACTATAATATATATGGTCTTGATATGCTATATTGTAAATAGTGCACCAGGATTTAAAACCTTCATTACCCACACTACTCTGCTTAGATGTATTATATTCTGTTCTAGTCATTTTTACCTGTATTAGATTTGAGGGCACAGACAGTAATCCCGAAAATAACAGGATATAGTACAGTAATCATCCTTAATTTCCTATTAACTTAATCTAAAGCTCTGTAAAACCTACACTGTTTACCATGACTGATCATAATAAAATCTGGTTTGTTGGATTGCTGTTTTGTATTGACAGATTTTATTCAAAGCTGTTATGATTGATAGTATCAAGTCTGAGAGTAAAGGCAACTGCACTTAAGATGACAAGATTCGCTAGAATATCCACTATGGTTTGATTATTACCTGCCTTTGAAGTTTTATACTGTCTACAATATTTTATTTTTACTAATATGGTTATTTACTGCTATACTCAGTCATACTGCTATATTCAATTATGCCTGTTGATATAGACATTCTATTGAAGATAATAAGAAACACAGTAATCATTGTAGGTCACCTTGTACTGTGGTTTTATATAACTTTTTGGTTTCATGTTTTTATAGGAATTTGTTTTGTCTTGCTAAGTTTTGTTTTTCCCTCTACTAAAGAAAGTATAGAAATACATGCTGATATTCATGCATGCATAGCTGTCTACACTCTCACTGTTTGACTATCTACTTTGTATGCTTTAATTTTGTAACTTGAGCAACTATTTCTAAGAGGACAATATGTAATTTTAACTGGCTCTGGAAGGTATTTCCCTACAGCTGGCTGCTTGCCTGAGCTGCCCGAGCAGTGGAGGAATGTTGACTCATCCATTGATCACAGTCCCCACCACGGAGGAGTGACAGGAGGCCCGCAGAGCCCACTTATGGAGGCAGGCGGACTGGTTGGCTCCTGGAGAGGCCTCCTGGAGTTCAAGGATCCAGAGCTCGGTGTCCAGTTGTGGGCAACCCTGGGGCAGGGGCTGCAGCTCCAGGGAGAGCTGGTGCCTACCCCTAGGGCCTCTCAGGAGGTCAGAGCAGCTCGAGGCTTCCCCTCCCCACAGAGGCATCCACCAAACTGGTGATTGATGCGTGGTCTGAACACTGTCTTCTCCCTCATCACCAGGCAGTGTGTCTTTCCCTCCCAACCCTGCATGTCCCCTCCCCAGGAGCCACGCCCACCCCACCCCACTGCACCCCATGTCAGTGACTTCTCCACATCCAGGGATATATTCCAAAATGGGTTAGGAAGCGTGGTGCCATTCTAGGGAGCATGTAGCAAACACAAACTCCAGGCTGGTGATCCTTCTGGGTCACAAGGCAGGACGGAGCCAAGCCAGGGCCAGGAGCTTGCTAGGGCTACTGCAGAAGGCTGCTTCCCTAGTAGGGCATCTATGTGTAGAGGAGGGTGCCCTGAACTGAAGACCAAAGCTCCCTGCTCAGCCCCTGAGGCCTGTGACAGTGCCAGCCACAAGAGGGCAGCAGGGACTGCAGAGTGGACTGTGCAGCATCCTAGGCGCCTTCTCCTGCAACCTGTCTACCCCCTGCTCTAATGGGTCCCAGATGGGACTGAGATTCAGGCACTCCTGCTCCTGAGTCCCTCAGTCTGTGCGCCCAGGGTGTCCTCATCTTCCAGAAGCAGTGGCCCCATCTGTTCCATGTGGACAGATCAGGCCACCTGCCCATTCCTAGGCTTGGGTGAAGACACTTCTCCTGCAATGCCAGCATCATCTTCCTGCCTCCTGTCCCAGTCTGCTGTCACATCAGGGATTCTCCAGCAACATCCAAGCTTGGCTCCCAGTGCCAGCATCCGATTTGAGTGTACTCACCTGGGCTCTTCGGCCTATAGAGGCTCTGGGGGTAGGTGTGGCCATCGTCCCTGCCAGTTGTCCTCAGCGTGGCCCACTCTTGCACAGGAAGTAGATCAGCGGCTTTGTCTGGACAGAGCAAGGCGCTGTGGGAAGGGACACAGTGTGATGCAGAAGGCGTCAGGGAAGGCGTTTGTGGCCCCACAGATCAATTTAAAGGCCAGTCTGAGGGAGCTGCTTGGAAAAGACAAAGTGGAAGCCCAGCTCCCGCACCATGCTGTGTCCCCCAGGGCAGAGGGCACTACCCTGGACCACACTGCTGCTGCTCTCATGTGTCCAGCCCTGGGGGACCCACGCCTGGTGCTCTGAGGAGGACCTCAACAGCTATCAGCAGCTCATCAGCAACCCGGAGCTCCCCGCCGCAGTACAGCTGGCACAGGACACGTTCAACCAGCAAAGCCTGCAGGAACACGCCTACCGCCTGGCGCGCATCCTCAGTGCCCAGCGGGAGCCGGTGGGTGATGTCCTCTCTTACCTGCTGCCTGTGCCCAGGGCTCAGTGAGGGCTGGGGCTTCCCTGCTCTAGGTTCAGCATGACTCCAGGCCTGGGAGAAGTAAAGGCTCACTTAGCATTTGGTTATGAAAGGAACAAAAATGAACATAGAGATTCTTTTAAATGAGGTCACTGCCGACTCATGTGCAAGATGGATTTTGCAATCTTTGTGATTTTGTGATGCTGGTAACTAAAGCGTGACTTCAAAATAGAAACCAGTGAAGTGATTAAGCCACAGAATATGGAAAAGAGAAACTAAAAATTGAGAAATACCTGAAGTATGTAAAATAAAAACATTAGGAAAGATAGCTAGAGACACAGTAGGAGCCTGCACCTGAGTAGCAGGTCCTCCAGGGTGCTGGCAGGGGCCTCGCAGCAGCCTGTGTGTGTCCCTGGCAGGCAGAAGCTGGGTCTGTATTTCCTTTTGTCTTATGCTGTTTTTAGTTTTCATTGCAGTCCTTCATGACTATCCAGTCTCTACTGGGCACAATGTGTGGCACTTGAATCCTTTTGTCACCATAAGAGGGAGGCTGGGTGCCGCCGAGGTGGACTGGGCAGGGTCCAAGCTGGGGACACAGTCACAACCTGTGGCTCCACTGTGACTTCCCAGGGCCACCAAGCCACTGGCCTCTGCCCTCACCTCCTCTGGAGAAGGTCCCTGGCTGTCACCTCCAAGAGCTGCTCCAGGTCCCTGGTGAACTTCCAGGGAGCAGTCTGGTCTGTCCTTACAAAATCACAGCTGCACAGCCACCCATGAAAGTCCACTTTTCTCCTCTCGGTCCAGGGCAAGGGTCCTGGGAGAGTGCTCTCCATGCGGCTATTGCTTCGCAGAACTGTGTGTGGGAAATCTGAGAGAAGCATCAACATCTGCCCTTTCCACAAGGGCCTGGAGCCCAGCAACGTAAGAGCTGCCCATAGAGATCTCCTGGCCCTGGAGGCCCAAGTCCACAGCAGGCTCCCCAGGCTGCCCTGTCCAAGCCCCAGGGCACCCATCTGCCTTCACTCTGGCTCCACCCACACCACATGTAGCCAGTGTCCCAGACACATGGCCTCCCGGGGGTCCAGGGAGGAGCAGCAATGTCTCGGTGTGGTTTTGGACCCGGGTGCCCTGCTCTCAGGAAAGGAGCCTAGAGGGCTCAAGCCAGGCCCCTACCTCAGGGTGCCCTTCTCAGTCCCTCCCCTGCCCCAGAATCCATGATGCAGGCTGAATTGGGCCCCTTGGCCTTCCCCAGGCCCAGCCTTAGCCCACTGAGGTGCAGCTGCTATGTGCATTGGGCAGCAGAGGGGAGGGACAGGTGGAGGCCTGAACATTGTCCCCACCCCGCCTAGGCCAGCAGGCCCCCTTATCAGAGAGTCAGCCAGTGGTTTCACATCTCCCCAAGGTGCTGGAGATGCAGCGCCCCCTGCCATCTGCGGTGAATCCCAGGGCAGCCGGGGTGCCCTGGAGACCCTAGCTGTGCGTGGGAGCTGACCCTGGCTCCCTGAGGCCTGGAGAGCCAGGGTCTCACACCATTAGGCTTCCCCCAAGGCCCTGAGCCCCCTCCTCCACCACTAGCCCAGAGCAGGAGGTAGAGGCAGACACTGAGCTTAGAGCGCTTCACCTACCATGCCCCTCTGATTGCTCCCCAGACCTTCACCTGCACCTTCACCATCCTGTCGCAGCTCCGGGACACCCAGCTCAGCGTCCTAAAGAAAACGTGCTTGAAGGGGTCCCCCAGCCAGTGACCAGAGTTCCCGGGACACCAGCCATTCCCAGGAGCTGGACTGTGTGGCTCGGCTGTACCAGGATGGTCTGTCTTCCTGGTTCCATGTACTGGTGTCTTAGAATTCCAGTCCGCCCCATTCACCAGTAAACACCAGCATCTGCACATGCTCTGCGGGTCATGGTCATGGGGCAGAGGCTGGGAGGGGACAGGTCGCCCTCCGGGTGCCTGGTGTTCTCAGAAGGTGTGGTGCTCCCTCCTTCTGGGGTCCCTGGGGTGGCCACAGATGGCAGGAGTCTGGTGCGTTGGGGCCATTGCCTCAAGGCTCATAGCTGTGGCCCACCATGGGCAAAGGCAAAACGACTGTGGCTTCCCAGGCAACGAGGGTCCCCAGGGAGGAGGACAGGCCCTTTTTCTCCTCATAGGCATGAGAAGGGGACTCTGGTCTCACTCTGAGGAGCAGGCCTGGCACCAGGACGCAGTGTAGCCCAGCCTCGGGCCTCCCTGCCTTGGCAGAAGGAGCCTGGGACATGCAGTGAGTATGCAAGTTACGTGCACAGAAAACTGGAATTCTCCAGGCCAGGCAGCACGTGCATTCCTCAGCCAGACTGGGGTGGTCTGGCCTCAGAGGAGCCACCTTTTTTCCGCCCTCTTTTTCAGCCACCCCTTGGGGCCATGCACCCGTGGCAAGGTGCAAGTGCCTGTGCCTCAGTGGGACTTCTGGCTCCAGTGGGCATTGGCAGGCTGGGCCTGGGCTGCAGCTGCCCCTGAGGAGCCCCTCTCAGCCTGCATCCAGCGCTCTTCCCTGGGGGCTCAGGACTTGGTCAGCAGAGCAGAGCGTTGCACCTTGGAGGGTGGAGTAATCAAGGCCAAGGGCCCCCACTGCTGCTGGGAGGGAAGGGGTGACAACCTGTATGTCTCAGCCTGCCACCTCCTGGGCACCTGGTACTCAGGGCCTCCCAGAGGATGAATGTAGGGACCATGGTCTGGGCTCCAGGCAAAGGCTTGCAGACTTATACTTGTCCTCCATGAACACATCTTTGGCCGCTCTCTGCTGCTCTGATAAAAACCAGAGGGATAGGAGTCTGACCCCGGGTTGTCAGAGCCCATGAGGAACAGGCAGGGCCAGGGGTCTGTATTAGTGATGCTTCCCTGAAAGAGGAACTTGCTGGCCCCCACACCTCACTCAGAACAGCCCATGTTCTGAGCCCCTCACAGGGCCAGGGCAGACAGAACCACAGCAGAAGACCACATGGGCCAAAGCTGTTCTCTGAGTGTCAGGGAGACGTGGAAGGGAGGTCACCACCAACCTAGAGGGCTGCTCCCCAAAGGAGGCCTGGGAAGGCCTGTGGGAGGGAATGAGTCTGTCAGGGTGACTTACAGGGCAGGGGCTGATCTAGGTCTGCAGGACCACCTTGTGCAAAGCTCCCGTCTTTGTGGGATGTAATTAAAATAGCAAATGCTGGAGCTAGGTGAGAAGGGGATGTGGGTACCTGGGCACCCCTCTCCCAGCTCTGCCCTGTCAGCTGCCTGTTGGTCTCGACCCTGCCCAGGGCAGCAGCCATGTCCTTGTGCCACAGTCGGCCCAGCGGCTCAGCCCCAGGGGCCATGGATAGCTAAACAGGGGCCATAGTGGGACAGGGCTGTGCTGGCGAGGGCTCAGAGTACTGCAGGACACAGTGGGGCAGAGGACAGGTTCCAAGTGTGCACTTGTCAGCGGGGAGCGAGAACACCTTCTGGGCAGTGAAGTGAGGGGAGGCATCTTGTCCCACTTGGCCTCCAGGGTGGTGCCTGCAGTGAGGACAGCACAACAGAGGGTCCAACTCTGCCTGGTCTCTGCCTTGGAGTTGGGCTGGGGATCGCGCAGCTGGGTTCCCACCAGAGCACTGTGGGGGCAACAGTGACCTCACAAGCCCAGCCCAGGGTAGGGCAGCAGGCAGTGCTGTTTTCTCATACTCTTCTGCCAGCCACCTGGGGTGAAGGAGCCCCGGGGAGGTCGTGGAAGAAGGAGAGCCTCCATACCCATGGACCTTTCAGCATGGCCCCAAGGCCAGCGTGGACTCGAGACCATCAGCCTTGCTGGCTAGCAGCCGAGCAGGGCTCACTCTTTATGCATCCTCATCTGTGCTACCTGAGCCATAGTGAGACCTCACAGAACAGAGACAATGACCAAGACACACGCTCAAGACTCTGTGTGCAACTCCACCCTCCCAAGGATGAGGTGCAGGGGGCAGCTGAGCTGGATGTAGAAAAACATATCCTCCATCCAGGAAGAAGGCAGGGCACATGGGAGGCACAGAGGAAGCTAACCCCACCCCAGACCCACAGAACAAGAGAGGGTGACAGGAGCCAGGACAACAGAGAGCACTGCATCCTGGGCCTGCTCTGGGAGAGCCTGGAGAGATTCCCCAGGGGCAGCCCAGGCCACCCGCTGGGTCCAGTGTCATAAGCCCCTCTTGGCTCAGGTGTCATGTGCCCAGGACCCTCAAGGTACTGAATGTTGAGCTGAGGCCACTCCATGCGAAGGGAGGGACAGGCATACACACCTTCGCCTCCTTCCCAACCTAAGCCCCAAATCCAGGCCCCTCAGCAGCTACTCCTCCCTGGTCTGTCATCAAACCAGGTTGCCAGCCACCTTCCACATGGTCACTGTCCCTCTATAAGCTAAGATTCATGTATACAACCCGCCGACCTCTGGGAAATTCCACACACACAGCAAATGCTTCACATATATTACACATCCGGCCTCAATCCCCACACCTGCTCTTGTGGCTCCTAGGGCTCCTCAGTGGTGTACAGTCCTAGCCCCAGGCTCTCTTTCTGCAGGCAGAGTTCACCACCACCCAGGAACACCTGAGCAGCCCCCAGACTCACTCTACCTCTTGCCACCTCCATCTCTAGTTCGCATTCCTTGACCCTCCCTCAACTGTCCCTGCTGCACTACCTTCTTAGCCACTGCTGTGCTTTGTGTCTCACTGTCCCCTAAGGCCTCTCCTGTTCTGCAGTGGGGCTTTGTGAAGGTGGTTGGATTATGGAACTTTATGGATGACCTTAGTTAGGAGGCAGGGTCTGGTCAGAAGAGGCTGTAGTTACTGGAGTGTGGCCTGGAAGGATGTCTCCTCCTGGCTCCTCCCTCTCTCTCTGCTTCCTGGGCACCATGACCTGAGCAGCTCTCCTCCGCCAAACCCTTCTGACACACTGTTTCTACCTTGAAGACAGCTTACCATGGACTATGACCTCCAAAACCATGAGCCAAAATAAACCTGTCCTCCTTTAAATTGTAGGTGTCAGGTACTTTGTCTCAGCAATGAGGAAAGTGGCTAAGATAATCACTGTTTTCTGTCTCTTCCCTTTCTTTGTTTCCCTTCTCAGTCCTCATGATGGTCTCCTGATTCCATCAGAATTTATGACATCTAGAATAAGGTCTATTCACCATGTGTTCCCGAGTGCACTAATGTCCACAGTGTCCTCACGTGTGTCCCACCTTAGAGGTAGAACCAAGTCCCTCACCCCAGCCTCCAAAGGACATGAGCAGGGAGTTCCCAGTTGAGCTACTTAGATTCTGACCCATGGAGTATGAAAAACATTTCAGGTTCTTTTCTGTCACTGACATCCAACTTTGGGAGAATATGTGCTGGTATTTATTTCTATGAGATGCATTCTGGGAAGGCCTTCTGCACCTCCACACCACACGGTCTATGTTAGCATTGCATGCTAGGTGTGGGGCGGGGCATCTGCAGCTCCATGCAGTGCACCAGAACAAGCAGAATCCATGACTGCTCCCGAGACTCCAGGCATAGGCTGCCTGGAAAGGGACAATGTGGACCACAGATGCCAACACAGCTCCTTTCTGCTTTTGCTCAGGTGCAGTGCCCAAGCCCAGTCATGGGGACTCAGTCAAGGTCTCAGTCTCCCTGGTCCATCAGAACACTGAGTTATTTATCATATGCCCGAGTCCCCCAGGTGCCTGCAAGGTCAGGCTCCTTTCCGCTGCCTGCTCTGCCCAGCAACTGAGATAAGACAGTGCCGCCCCACCCCTGCCAGCAGTGAGGAGCCCCACTGTTCAGGAAGAGAACTGTAGCATGGCACTGTCCCTTCCTTTGGAGTGTGGCAATAGTCCAATCTCTGTGATAAGAGGAAAAATGGTCAAAACTGGCATTTTTCCAACCATTTTGTCACCTCCTGGACACCAAGTCCAGGTAGAGATGGCAGGAGGATGGAGACCCATGCCCCGGTGCCCGGCCTGGTGCCCACCCTTATCCACCCTGGTGGGAGACAACCTTTCAGGGGACCCTGAGAACTGATTTGGGGAATCGAAGGTTACAGCTAGAGTGGAGTGGTCACAGGTTCATCCTCAGTCTTTGACCAGGAGTTTCCCGGACCTTCCTGGGTCACTCAGGGGCACTGTGCCCACTCTTGTGCTCCTTCCACTTTGTTAAAAACCCAGGTCTCTGTCAAAAGCCATGGGAGCAAAGAGTTTCCTTGGGGGAAAAGTCAGTGGTCACTGTGAGAAATGAAGTGAGACTTGGGGCATTGGGCACCCAGGTCTGGCCTGCAGCATTGAGAATTGGCCCAGAGTCCTAGGGGGAAGGTGAGTAACCAAAGAGCAATGGAGGGAAACAGCTGAAGCCTCCAGGCCCCTCAGGACATCTCAGCGTCCCCACCACCTGCACTAACCTACTCCGAGGCAGCACACACAGAATCCCGCTCCGCCATGTGGCTCCTGGGTCCATTGGAGCACAGGGACCTCTCTCCTAGAAGGGAGGCTGTTCAGGAGACCCCTGAATCCTGCAAAGGCATCACCTTTCCCCTAACTGATGCCCAAGGCCCGGCTGGACAGCTGGTGTTGCTCAGCAATGTCCAGAAGCCTGAGGCAATGCCCTGGTCCATTAGAGGTGTCAAGTGAGGCAGATACAGAGGCCTGGAATCCTTGGAGGAAATCTGGGGAGACCTATTGTGGTGCTTTGAAAAGCTCCTGTGTGTCCCTGGAAACATGCACAGCACTGAATGCCCAGGTCTAGACATGCACTCATGGAGCCCCGAGAGGAAACTAAGCTGGCATCACTGGCAGAGACCACAGGGAGGAGTAGCCAAGTCGGAGCTGTGACCATCCAGCAGGTGACAAGGGAAGTAAAAGAAAGGTACTATACACATATACTAATCAAATAAAACCACCCTGAAATAAAATGTAAATATGTTTGAAATTCAAATTACAAAAGTTTTCATGTTTGTGTGTATGTATATAAATAATGTCACACACAGCAGGGTTCAGATCTCTCCATCCAACTAACTTTTATTCTTGTGCAACACATCCCCCCGCCAGAATTGGATGTTAGTGGCTGAAAAGAACCCCAATTGTCCTTCATACTCCACTGGAGCCATGGCATTGCCCCAGCCATCCTGGGGACACAGAGCCCCTCTGTAGGTGGCTGTGGAGACTGTGCCTGACCCCAGAGACCAGAGTCTCAGCCAGGAGCAGGTCCCCAGGCAGCAGTGGGCTTTGGGGAGCTGGCCCTGGAAGTGCACATGGCTCCCAGCCAGTCCCCGCCAGAAGGCAGCGGAAGCCAGTGGAGGGCCTGGGTCTGTCTCAGGCTGGGTCCTCTCTGCAGCTCTCCCTGCCTGGGCAGCATTGCCCTCCCACCAACACACACACACAGGAGGTGAGCTTGACTGCAAGAGCCCTCTATGCGGAGGCGGGGGCGGAACACAGTGTGATACAGTGAGGCCAGGGAGGAGCCTGGGACGGGCCGAAGAGACTTCAGCCTGGACCAAGCTGCAGATTTGGAGGAGCTGGCCAGGAAGGGCAAGGACACCATGGCTCATCTGCCTGGGAAGGCGCTGCTGGCCTGGGCTCTGCTGCTGTTCCTCTGGGGCCTCCAGCTCCCAGCCACCAGGGCCTGGCTCTTCAAGCTGAAGCAGTTCAAAGACCAGAATGACGTGATGCTCTACTTCCCCCCCACCATGGAGTTCGCCCAGCACATGTTCAACCAGCAGCACAAGGACCAGTACGCCTTCCGAGTGGAGCACATCCTGAGCGTCCGGAGGGAGCCGGTGAGAGGCCGCGAGCTGGGCAAGGGGTGTACCTGGTGCTGCTACCCAGGGCCTTGTTCACTGATGGGTGCCTGGGCTCAGGGCCGCGCAGCTGACAGGCTCGCCTCTGAAAAATTGTCCCACATACCACAGGTCGTGTTCAATCCACCTAATCTTTATGACATTACTGGTTAAAAACGAGAACAATGAAGGATACAGAGCCAGACAGTGGTGAAGCGCCAAGCGCGTGTGTCCACAGTGGCAGGCTGAGAAGGGCTCCACAGAAATGATGTGACAGGGATGCTTAAAAAACAGCACGGGAGGCATGTGGGCATGGAGGACAAGGACACAGGCCCTGCCATCTGCCTTGATTGCCGATGAGGCCACACACCTCTGCCCTGTCCCCTGCCCACAGGGTGCACTCACTGTCCTGCACTCTAACTGCCCATCTCCTCAACCTGACCTGTCCTGGAGTGGCCGTGGGGGGCAAGGGATGGCAGCGGGCTGGGGATTTCTCTTGCTGCAGCTCAGGTGACCACACCCATCTGACGTAGATGCCACTCCAGCTCACAAGGCTGACACACTCCATGCACACATGAACAGGTGCCAGGCAGGTGTCACTTTCCTCTGGGAATCCAGCTGTGGGCTTAGACACCTGCACAGGGGAGGCTGGGTCCCACTAAGGTGGACTGGGCCAGGCCCAAGCTAGGGATACGTTCATGGCCTGAGGCTCTACTGTGACTTCCAATGCTCACTAGGCCACTGGCCTCTGTCTTCACCCCTCTGGAGAAGGTCCCTGGCTGTCACTTCCCAAAGCTGGTCCAGGGCCCTGGAGAGTTCCCACGGGAGCAGCATCTGTCCATCCCTACCAGGGCACAACCGCACAGTCAGTCTGCACTCAAGTCCACTCCTCCTCTTCTTGTCCCCTCCAGGTGGATGGCATGGTGTTCTTCATGACACTGCAGCTGCACAGAACCACGTGTAGGAAGTTCCAGGATGACTTGGACAACTGCCCTTTCCAGGACAACCCTGAGTTCAGCAATGTAAGACAGAGAGCTGGTTCTCTGCTCTCCCAGCTGTGGGTGCTGGTGGAGGGGTGCAGGGGTGTGGCGCAGACACAGGCCTGCCACTGGGAACCCACCGGGTAGACAAAGGCAGGTACAGGGCCTGGGCAGCTCCATTCCAGCTCCGCCCATGCCACACTGCAGCCGAAGTCCTGGACACACGACCACCCTGGGGCTTAGGGGGAGCAACAGTGTCCCTGTATGATCTTGGGCCCACATGCCCTGCCCTCAGGAGAGGAGCCTGGTGGGCTCAAGCCCGGCCTCTGCCTCAGTGTGCCCATCTCAGGTCCCTCCCCTGCCCTGGAGCCCATAGTGCAGGCTGAGCTGGGCTCCTCCATCCGCCCAGGGCCAGCCCTGGCCTGCTGAGCTGCACCTGCTGCTGTGGGCAGGATGAGGGGCAGCTGGACATGGGCACCACCCCACCTAGGCCAGCAGGCAGCATGAATCACAGGGCCCTGGATCTCCCCAATGTGGATCTCTCCAGAACAGACCAGGGCTCCTCTTAGGGGTGCAGTAGATAGCACCCCGAGGCAGGAGGGATGTTAGAGTTAGGACTAGAAAATAGAGATGCATCCACTGTCCCCTCTGCCACCTCCCAGGTCATCACCTGCTCCTTCAATGTGAGCACACTGCCCTGGGCCACGAAGTTCACACTCTTGAACAAGAACTGCTCCCTCTGACCCCAAGATTGGCTGCCCTGCTCGTCTTCCAGAACACCAGTGCTCCCCACATGGCTCTCAGGCCCAGCTGCTCCAAAGATGCTCCTTCCTCACTTTCCAAGAGTCCCAGCATGTAAAGTTCTTCTTTGTCCAAGGTCGCCCAGAGAACTCATTAAAGTTTGCATGTAGAGACCATCTGTGTGTGCTTGGGGGGGCTTGGGGAGGGTCTCCCTGCTGGGCACTCTGCAGAGTAGTCCCCTCCTTCTCAGCTCCTCAGCTGCCTCCAGGGGCAGAGGCAAAGTGCCCCTGAGCACCTGTCTCCCCAGGCTCTGTAGATGGCCCATGGAGCAGTGGCACAGTGACAGTAATGTCCTGAGCACCCGCAGGGCAAGGTGAGTACAGAGAAGGTGGCAGACCCACAGTGCAGCACAGGTGGGGACTCCACAGCCCCTGGGGGGATCGCGTATTGGGTGCCAGGAGCCCTGACACCAGCCCCTCTTCCAGGCCTGCACTGCCCACTGATTTTCTGTGCAGCCTTGAAGAGTGAGGCCATCATGCCTGCCCTGTGTCGCCACTCTGGCCTGGGCATCAATCGCACCCTGAGCCCCAGCTCACGGGCAGCTAACACTGGCCTCCTGGGTGGCCAGCCAAGCTCAGGGCTCGCTCCACATGTGTGGAGCTCGCTCTACTCCCTCCATGCACCCACAGGGCCATGCTCCATCATTTGGAGAGTGGTGGCTTCACCATCTCCCTGCCTCAGGGCCCTGATTTAGACAGGAGTCATAGTGACTTCCCAGGAGCAGCAGGACCCGCCTGGTCAACCACAGCTGGAACAGGAAAAATTGGAGAGCCTGGCACAGCTCATACAGGCAGGCCTGTCCACACACTCACGCACATGCAGCCTGGCTGTCCACACACTCTCACATACATAGAATCCCGCACCACGATGTGGCTCCTGGGTCCATCGGAGTGTATACACTCACATATTTGCTCATACACTCTCACAGCCTGCTGCACACACACACACACACACAGAGACTACTCTCTAAGTACCAGTACTCTTGCACCTTTTTTTTTTTTTAACCTGAATTCAAAACAAATCCAAACCTCTGAAAGACCCATCCATACCTCTGATAGGGTCTGGGGTTTGGAGCCACTGCTTCTGAGCCAGTAGTGCAGCTCAGTAGTCAGGGGTGGTCCCTGTGCACAAGGTCCAAGCTCCCAGGACCAGCGCTGGAACACCCTGCTGTTCCAGTGCCCATGGGCTATGTCTCTCTGGGGGTCCTGGAAGGTGATTTCTGTGGAAACCCAGGCTGCACACATGAAGTCAAAAAAATCCCCCAGGCCCTACCGACCGCACTCAGTATGCCCACAAGGGCACAGGCCACACTGCCAGGAGGTAGCACCCCTCATCAGGACTCCCCACCTTCAGTACCAGGCCCAGAGCACCCAGACACACAGCAGAGCCCGACTACAAGGTGGGCGTCTCACAGGCCTTTACTCCATGCAGGGAAGTGTGTGTGCTAGGTGCTGGGAGGCCGCTAAGCATCTCGGCATTGCTTCTTCTGCACGGATAGCTCAAATTTCCACGGTTTGGATCTAATAATAAAAGTGCAAAAAACCTCCTAAAAGAGACGAAAGGAAGAATCAGCTTGTATGAAAGAAAAATTAAAAACGGGAAATGAAAAGCAGAAGTTCCCGTTGCCAGTCCCTAAGACCTGGCTTAGTGGGGGAAGACTGCCTGACCCGGCTGTACCCACCACCGCCCAAACCCAGGCCTCGGGAGAGGTGCCAGCCTCTCATTGTTTAAGGCTAAGGACCAGGCCACTGCTAACCCCTGCCCCAAAGCCTGCCCCCAAGCCTGCCCCCACAGCTCTGTCACATTGGAGGAAGTTCATGTATAGAACTGCAAATCCATCTGGCCCTGAAGATCTATATCCCAGAAAGACTGCAGTCCTGGACAAGCCAGGACAACTGGTCGACCTATGTGTTTGCCCCAGAAAGGTTCTGAAAGGATGAGTAAGGTGGGTGGCTAGGTCTCCACAGGACCAGCCACAGACCAAGACCCAGATATAGGGCCAACTATCCAGACATCCACATACCCCCACTCCAGTAAGCACCCCAAGGACAGAAAACTCATCCAGGAGAACCCATCCCAGAGTGCAAAACAGTGAGAAATATGGACTTCTTTTGCTTTAGACTTGTGTGTGTGTGTGCATGAGTGCATGCATGGTGCTCATGTATTTGTGTGCATGTGTGTGTGTGTGTGTGTGTGTGTGTGTTGGGGGTGGGAGGAGGTACCAGCCATGAATGAAGGAAGCAGTGCTCTGAATCCTGAACCTGGCCATCCACAGCAACCAGTTGTGGGAAGAGAGGAAGTGAGGGACTAACGTGGGTTTGACCTCAGGCCTGCCCTGGCCGACCACCCTCTGTGCCTTGGTCCCCACCTTCTTCATTTTGGGATCCTTTTGAAACAAGCAATGCTCGTTTTCTCCTGTAGCCTTCTTGCACATCGTTCGGGCAATTTTGGCTTCAATATAGTACTCCAGGCTGTCTGTGACCTGCCAGTGAAGAATTGGAGGATGAAACGCAAAGCACAGCTCAGCAGGTGAACACACATTTGGCTTTGGTGACAAGGTCATCCCCCTGCCTGTCCCCTCCTCCACATCTCCTCACCAGACATTTCGGGATTCTGTCCTTGATACCAATCCCTATCTCTCCTCCACTATGATAATTAATTTAGTGCAATGGCTGTGATCCCAGGATAAAGCAAGGACACTACTCCCAGAGACCTTCCCTAGGAAAGCGAAGTGGGGTGCATCGGTGCAGCTGACCAACAGACATGTAGGAAAGTCGGGGTGGAATCAGTGTTTTCCAGAACCTGGGAACGAGCCCTCCCGAAAGCCTTCCATTTCTGCAACCTCATTCCATGTGATGGGGCTGCACAGGTCTGGCCTCCTCACACACAGCCCAGCAACTCATGGAGACAGAGCAGCACCAGAGGGAACAAGATTCTATGATTAGGACAAGCAGGACCAAAAACAAGATTCACAAGACAGCAAAGGGAGTGACCATGTTAAACAAGCAACTGCTTCCAGAAAAAAGCAGAGATAAATGAGGAAATGTAATAGATGTTTTGTTTTGTTTTATTTCCTTTGGTTTTGAGACAAGGTTTCCCCGTGTAGTGCAGGCTGGCTTTGAATTCATTGTGTAGCCCAGGCTGGCCTCAAACTCTTGGTTATCCTCCTGCCTCTGCCTCCCAAGTGCTAGGATTACAGCTGTGCGCAACCACACTCAGCAATGTAATAAACATTTTAGAAACTCAAAGGATTGCCTGGGGAGTGAAGAAAATGGGTGTTGCAGGCAGAATTCTCAAGTGATCCTGAAGGTCTCTGTCTCTCCATGCCTGTCTGGTATGTACCCAGGGCTGAGACCCTGTGAATTGCATTTACCTTCAAGGCACTGGGAGACAATCCTGTTGGGCCTGGCACCTCATACCCTGAGACCTGGAATCTGGGGTAGAGGACAGGGACAGAGATTTGTATGCCCTTGGATCCAGCCAGTCCATTTCTAGACTTACGAATATGTGCATAGTATCACCACTCAGAACCCTCAGAACCTCAAAGCAACGCAAGAATCAAAATAGAAACACCAAGAAATTTCAGCAGAGTCACACAAAGGCCTCTGCAGCACTGCAGAGCAAGCATCTCAGTACCTCACACTCTAGGAAAACAGAGCAGAACTTTCCTTGCTGCCCCCAGCTTAAATCACAGAGCATGAGAAGCAGGGTTGGGGGAGATGTAAGTCAAATGATAAAGACTGGATATGAAGAATGAACAGAATGAAGGACCAAATGTGCAACATGAACACTAGAATTAATAACACTGTATCATATTTGAAATTTTTGCTAAAAGAGTAGATTTTAAGTGTTCTGGCCAAACACATGTGAAAAGGATAATGGACAGATATGCTAATTAATGCTAATAGCAATCACTTCACAATATTTATTTCAAATCATCACAATATATGTCTTAAATACATGCAACAGCATCTTTCTAAAATAATAATAATAAACACCCCTTTTGCTAGGCATGAGCACACACCTGTATCCCAGCACTTGAGAGGTTGAGGTAGGAGGGTTACCATGACTTCAAGACCAGTCTGGGTTGCATAGTAAGTTCAAGGCCAGCCTAAATTACAGAGCAAGACTCTGATTCACAAACAAAATAAAACCATTGATAACTGTGGGCTGGGAGGAAAAACAAGAAGGGCCTTTCCTGTGAGCCAGTGGCAGCCATGATCCAGGAGGAGAAACAGTAAGCCAATTCACCCTTCTAATGAGCCAGCCAGTGCTCGGGCTGGGAGACAAGAAGAGTGGAGCCCCCATCCAAGCAACCAGCTGATTCAGAGGAACACAGACTGAGTTGATAGTAACTGAGGTACAAAAACTACTGAAGGCTTATATTGTTTGATTGATTTTGCAGGCATAAAGCTGATAGTCTGAGCATCTAGTAAGAGGATAACAATATGGAATATAGCAACTATGGAGGATTTTTTTGTCTTATTTTTGAAATCCAACATTGTTCTCACTTGTTTTGCTTTGTTCTGTTTTAATATTTTGTTATATCCAATGTTTTGTTTTGATTGGTTTTATTCTGTTCTGTTTGGTTTCATTATGTCTGATGGCATGGGCAACACTTTTGAAGATAACAAGAGGCATTATGATAGCCATTGTTGATTTCCTATTATCTTGTTTTGAAATCCTATAATCACTTTCACTGTTTTGTTTTGATTGGTTTTATTCTGTTTTATTTTTATTTTATTCTCTTTAATATAAAATTAAAAATAAAAAAATAAAAACCAAATGAAACAAAACAAAACACCCATGTGGGGGGGAATGACATACTATTGCTGTATGCAACCAAAAGTGTAAAGTTCACAAACAGTGTAGAAAAAGAAATCATACCAAAATAACATTCAAGGTAGGGCTCTTTCCAGGTTCAAGAGCAGAGGAGGCTGTGGTGTTGAGGGCATGGGGCTGGGCATGGCCCACAGTGAAGTCACTGTCCTCTCCACCTGTGCTCTCCCCCTTCCTCCAGGTTCAGCCAGGCTGACCTAACTTCTGCTTCTTCCCTGGCCTGGGACTCCTACCTCACAGAGGGCACAGTGGCCTTCTCAGAACTCTCAATCCTCAGGCTCACTCCTGTCACATGGTCAGGATGCAAACCTCTCCAAGGGTGCTTGCTGCATCCTCTCTGGTTCTTTCCTTTGAATCCAAGAAAGAACATGAGACCACACTCTGGTCACCTTTCTCAAGCCTCTTTGATGGAGAACAGCTTCCCAGCTGGTCTCTCTCTTTCTGATGGATCTTTTCTACATGCAGGATGCACCATGCTGTCCATGGCTGCAGGTGGCTGCAGCCAGTGTGTGTTTTGTGCTGAGTCATAGCTTGCAGGTACAGTCCTGCTGCTCACACCAACTGGCCCCATGCAGGTGCTGGGCCCTGGGGGAGAGGAGCTGAGCCGCACAGATGTCCTGAGCTGTAACCATTGTTGCATGGCCCACAGGATCAGAGCACATTCACAAAGGCAGCCAGTGGGCTTGCAGTGGGGATGAGACGTCTGTCACCCAGCCACATCCCAGCCCAGCAGAGTCCTGGACAGTTGCGCACAGTGTCTGGTGATATGGATCACAGAGGAATCTGCTTATGGAAATGTCCCTTGAGAAGCAGGGCCATATGGGGGCAACTGGCCTTTGCCAGCAAGTAAGTAAGTATCAGCTAGGCATTTCCCCGTCACTACCTGGCAGCAGATGGCCGTGAACACGCAGGTACCAGCCTGGTGATGCAGGTCTCACTGACCATCTGGTGGTTGCAGATACAACCACACCCTCTACACTGCCCTTCTAGCTGTCTCTGCACACAGCCACCTCAAGCAGTGTCCTGGACCCTCACCTCTGCATCTTGATGGGATCTTACCAGTTTGACATTATTTTAATGGATATTTTGTTTCATCTCCACCCCAGGATAACCACAAATGAAACATTAATTTTTCTCCCCAAACCCTCTAAAATAACATCAGTACAGTTTGACTGATGGTACCCTGTGGCTGTTTTCCATTCCCAGTGGCAGTAGCCATCTAAGGATATGGGTCCCACTCTCCAGGACACAGACGGAGAAAGGAGTGAGTTCACCCACCTGCTCCTGGGACTTCAGAATCTCCAGCACACGGAAGCTGTACTTGTCCTTGCTGGCCTCGTTGTAGTCCTTCATGGCATACCAGACTGCCTGCTGCACATACACATAGGATGGGGAGATGTCCTGGAACGGCCGCACCACCTTCGGAGAACCCCAGGCTTGCACTGTGCAGCGCTCAAGGGCCGCAGCCACCATGAGGAGCAGCAGCAGGGCCCGGCCCAGTCTGGCCATAGCTCTGTAGCCACGGGCACAGGCCACGCACTCTGTCCTTCCAGGGAGGAGCCCTGCTGCCTCTGTAGGGTGGACGCCCTCAGCCAGCTCCTGGAGGCTGTGCTGTGGATTCAGAGCGATTGAGGTGTCTGGTTAGAGCAGCCAGGGCTGGGGCACACTAATGCACATGTCTGCATCAAGCTCTGCACACAGCACATGAGCCCCCGAGAGTTGGTAGCACATTTGTTAACCGTAGAAAGCCGCTTCAGCCACTCTTGCATTTCAACTAGTGGGGTGGCTTTTGGGGAACCCGTAGGTAACTTCAGCGTAGGGCTGGTTGCCAGGGGAACCAACAGAAAGGGGTTCCCAACCCAACTACAGCACAGAGAGGGTGGAGACTGAGCCCATCACTATTGGCCAGGGACTCAGTCAGTCACTCAGGCCTATAAGAGAACCTCAGGCCTCCAGGGAACCTGAAAGACAATGCCCTAGGCGTCTCTGGGTGCTGGACATCTGGAAGAGGGGTAGATGTGCCACAAGGGAGTGGTGCTCCATGTCTTTTAAACACAGCTCTAAGACCCACATGGACCCACCAAACTACCTCTGTGACAGTGTAAGAGGTGGCCCTTCAGGAGGCCATTGGCTTGGGGTGGTCTCTCCACCCTTTGAGAGGAACCAGGGCCCATGCAGGAGCAGGAAGCACTGTGGGTGGCTTTGTAGTAGGAGACCTGTCTGCACTGCCGGCTTCCACCCTGCCAAGATGCACCTGAAGCCCTGCAATCCTAGGCTCCCTGGCCTCCTCAACCAAGAACCAAATCACCTTCTATTGCTCATAATTCTCCCACTCTGCGGTATTCTGGGAACAGAAAATGATCTAAGACAACTCAGCCAGAGGGGGAGGCTGGGGAACCTCCACCGCAGAACTGAGCCAGTGGCAGTGTGGGCAGCTTGGGCCAAGGGGTGGGCGGCAGCAGTGGAGGCTGAGCACCAGGCCGGCGGGGTCCTGGGCTGGCTGTGGCAGCATCAGAATCCAATCAAGCCGCAGACACCCACTGGTGCTCACAGAGCCCGGAGAACCACCTGGCCTCAGGGGGCCCTAGCAGTGAAAGTGGTCACAGTCGCCTCATCTGTCAGGACCTTCCTCTCTCCACATCCAGAAAGAAGGCAGATGAGAGAACAGGCATCTGCGGTCTGGCCAGATGAGCTTGACACTTCCTCTCAGGAAGAACTCACTCTGAGCATGCTCCGCACCCTTTTTCTCCCCCACCAAGTGATCCCATCTTGCCCTCAAGTCTCCCAGTTTCCTAGGGGAGTGTCAGGTCCTCCTCAGCCCTCCTTGCCCTTGCACTGTGCCCTCCCATCCCTTGCTGCCCAGCTCCCAGGAGCAGCCTCTCAGAGGCTGTCAGGCCTACATGGTTGTGTGCCATTTAACCACCAGCAGGCCCCAAGGGAACTACGATGTGAGTCAGCCCCGCTTCCAGGAGGAGGAAACCCAGACAAGCAGATGCCTCCCACACCTTCACCATGGTCCCAGTTGGGACAGTGCCTTTTGCCCTGAAGCTACCCCATGCCAGTGCAGAAAATGAGCCTGGAAGTGGGTCAGAAAACAAGGGCCAAGCCATCCGCAAGGGCTAAGCACAAACAGTGAGCTAGTAAGCAGCTTGCGGGACACCAGCAGGGCCCACTTGAGGTGACTGGGAAGCAGGAGAAGGCTAAGCCAGACAAGATGGTGGCAGCACAGCCAGGGACACAGGGCAATGAGATGCTCATGGCTTGGTCACCTCTCAGAGCCTTCCTCTAGCCCGTCCTCTCCAGGGAGCTGAGGACCCTGCCTGGGACAGAACAGTGCATCTCACAATCTCCACACCTGCAGATTCCCCCACTTCCTCTGCTTTATCCAGGGCCAACTGTGCATGGTCCAAAAGTGTACAGTGGGAAATTCCTAGTGGGCTGTAATGATTGCTCTGTTCACTATTAGTTATAGTTTTAACAACAAAACTCCTGGACCTATGTGCACAGGAAATTGTAGTATGTACCATGCTCCTACTCAGCCACCCATGGGGTGGGGCTGCTGCCCCGCAGGCCTCTCTGGATGCTCTGCCCCAGTCCAGCCCCTGCTGTGGTCCCTTTGCCCTCATTGGCCCCATCTGACACAGCCAGGCAGGAGAGCAGCCTGGATCCCTGCTATCATCCATTCCTCCTGCTACAAGCTCTCGGTGGTCCTCTAAGGTGGGCCTTGACCTCCAGGTGAAGCCCAGCTACACACAGCCCCACACAGACCCACCTTGGAACCAGGGCTGGTCCTGGTTCACTGTGAGGACTTGAGCTGCTGGCTCTGGTCCCCACCACTCCAGTCCCAGGACACTGGGTTGACACCCAGCCAGGCAAGGGCCTGGTGGAGCCCGCATTCTGGACACCTGTGCTCCTGGCCCAGACTGGCCACACCTGCAGCCCCTTTGTGAGGTCACCCACTGTCTGCTGCCCAGGGAGTTGTGGGGTTGGGGCCCTGAAGCCCTTTAGCCCCACCCCACACCTGCTGGCCTCTGGGCTCCACAGAAATTTCCATCAGTCCCCCGTGTGACCTGGGTCTCTGGCAGGATGAAGCACCAACACTGGGCTCAGGGACTCTAGGATGGGGTAGCTCCAGAGAAGGGGAGGCCACAGGAGCAGGGTACCAGCCACAGGCAGGAGCTGTGCCAGGAGCACAGCAGGAGGCCTCAGCTGGCCATGGCCACACTGCCTGGGCTCCTTTACCCCTGGACCCTGGTGCCAGATGACACCACATGACCCACCAGCCATTCCGCTCTGTCTTCCAATGTTCCAGGCTGGAACTTACTATCTGATTGTGAGCTCCGTACCAAGCCAGACCTACAAGGAACAAATCCCCAACCACCCCGCAGCAAGGGCAGCCCCAGCAGAGGATGCTCCCTGGAGCACAGAAATGTGAGTGTTCCCAGTCCTCCTCCAAGCTGAGCATGGGTCAGCATGGAGCCCAGGACATCGAGACAAATCCCCACATGGGAAGCCAGGCCATAGAGCTAGGCGGGGAGGAGCGCAAAGGTTTGAAAGGGAGCTGTAGGTTTAAACTCAGAGCTTTTTGGCAACAGGTAGAAAACACAGGAGCTGATAGGACAGAATAATCTAGCCACACATTTTGTAAACACACACACACACCCCAGAATCAAGAAGAAAACAGACTCAGGACGGTCACTTGGAACACATCTAGCAAAGGACTGAATTCCCTTCTGTGAAAAAGCTCCTTAAAATCCAAAAGAAACAAGAACTCCTTTGTTTCTTTGGCATCCTTCGAGCAGGTGACATCCCCAGAGGGATCCATTTCACTCTTGGACCCACGTCTGTGGATGAAGATCCCAAAACTGCCCCGCATCCCTCTCAAGCCTGGCAGCTGTGTCCACAGAAAGGAGAGGCACCCGTGCCCTGAGGCTGCGCATCCCCAGACTGGACAGGACCCCCGCATGGTGGCTACACCCACTCTGGGAGGTAGTACCAGGACAGGGAAAGGTGGGCGGAGTCTGCTGACATGTGTGGATCCCACGTCTGATAAGAAGGGACAGTGGACAGCCCCCTGGATGCCAGCCCACCGAGTGCCCTCAGCCAACCAGGCTACCACTCCTTCCCAAGGACCTTGCCCTCTACTTTGGGCAGTGTGAGGGTTTAAGAAGGCAGAGAGGCTGCAGCTACTGAGGTTGCGTGCCATTTAACCTCAGTAGCTGAGGGGCTGCGACAGCTATGACAGCTTCACTGAACTAAATTCACCATCATGCAACACCCACTGAAGCTGGGGATCGGTGGCATGCAGAGTATTCAGGCAGCTCTAGAACATTCTCACTGCCCTAAAAGAAACTTCACCTCCTCAGCCATCACCACAGTGTCCCTGTCCCCTTCTGGTTTTGCAAAGGCCCAGACTGGACAGGACCCCTGCATGGTGGCTGTACCCACTCTGGCCATCTGGTCATCCTGTGTGGGCAGATTTGGTGCTCTGTGACCCTCCCAGTGTGGTCCTCCTCTGGGCACAGTCTCAGGCCATCCGTGTCATGCCCCATGCTTAACTCCACCTTTCTGCCAAATAACCATCCATTATATGATCATCCCACAATTCATTTGTGCGTCCCTCATTGGCATGGGGATCATTTCTTCTTTTTACTCTTGTGGTCGATATTGCTGAGATCACATCTGGCCAAGCTCTTGTATGGACACAATGCTTTATTTCTCTTGGGCATGCATGCAGGGGTGGAACGACTGGGCCACGCAACAGGGGCTGCTGGGTGTCCTCCACCATGGCCGCCCTATCAGACAGCCCCACCAGGAGTGTACAAGAGGGTCCGCTGCTCCACATCAGTGCCAATATCAGTCTTCTGTCCTTTCAACTGCAGCCATCCTGGTTTCCCTTTGGGGCAGAGCCAGAAGTCTCATGGTGTCAGATCCACTGAGTAAGGTGGACAAGACACAATATCATTATTTTTTAAGCTGCCTTTCTGTTGGATGGTGCTGGGCAGCAGCATTCACCATACTTTGAACCAAATGAAAGCTTTCAGAACTGCTTTAGAAGAGGCGAGTGCAGGGGATATGTATGTCTGAAGTGAGGGGGATTATTTTGAGGGAGATTAATGGGAAAGTGTCTTTTACTGTAACTTTTTAAAATTTAAACAATTTCCATGCTCTTGATCACCCCTTGTGTGCTTAATCTTCTCAATGATAAAAGTTTAAACTGACCAACAATAAAATGTCAATATTTTCCCACATACTGGGAAAAATTTAACCATAAGACCAGACTAATTAATTGGCTGAGGGGAACTCGGTGGTCTTTTGTTAACAGCCATGAATCTGACTATCTCTGCTAGACATTAAAGAGTTCTCACCCCAGAAAAAAATGATTATCATCAAAAAAAGGCATCCAGTAACAAATGTTGGAGGGGCTGTGGGAAAAAAGGAAGACTTCTCCACTGTTAGTGGGAGTGAGATTGGTGCAACCACTGTGGAAATCAGTGTGGAGTTTTCTCAGAAAGCCAGGATTAGAGGTCCCGTTTGACCCAGCTATTGCCTTTCTGGATATTTTTCCAGAAGAGTTGAAAGTAGCATACCACAGTGATATAATTGCACCCATGTTTATAGCAGCACAGTTTGCAATAGTTAAATCTTGGAAACAACCCAAATGGCCATCAACCACAAAAAGAGAAAGAGACAGAAAGAGAGAGACAAGAAAGTGAGAAGCAGCAGCAAGGAGCTGGGGGACAGAGCATGTCCCTGATCAGCACGTGTGACCCTGGCTCCTGCAGTCAGCAACATGGTCACTGTGTACAGGAGTGACTGACAGAGGGGCTAGGGGAGAGGTATGAGAGAGAAGAGAAGGAAGAGAGGAGAAAGGGAGAAAAAACGAAATCCAGGTGGGCAGAGAGGAGGAGTAGAGACAGCTTTACCCTCACCACACGTCAGGAGCTGTCTGGGAAGAAGAAAGAGAAGAGAGGAACAGCCATGCTCCTCCTCCTCCTCCCCCTGCTCCCCC